>BQNB010059764.1:0-37190 GCA_026074375.1 Tanacetum coccineum | reverse complement strand
GTGGGTCCTGATCCTTGTTATATATTTATATATGTTTATGTTTATTTATGTATAATAAGGTGTAAGTTCGCTCGAGTCAGTTGACGAAAAGCCACTTCAAGATTGGAATCACAGAATTGTCCCACAGAAAATAGATTATGCCCAAGTCCTTCAACGTGAATTTAATTGTACCCAAGAATTTACTGACGAAATTGGTGAGCTGAGAGCGATCTCCGGTCATGTGCTTCGAGCAACCGGAATCCAAATACCAGAGGACGATTTGGACAACCTCAGTGAGTGCATCTGAGCCATTCCTGGACAGATTCGCCATAAGAGCAATCTTGGCTGAGTTGAGTTTATCACAATCGGCTTGATAAGCAGCATTGTGGGTGATGACTGTATGAGAGGTTTGAATGTCAGGAAGTCCTGGATCTGCCAAAAATGCTATTTCTTCCTCTGTTAAAGCTTGACCACCTGCTTGAGCTTGAACCAGCAACACTTTATCGTTGAACCATGTTTCATCCCTTTTCCGCTTGGGCTTAGTATACTGCTTGGCAATATGACCCTCCCCTTTGCAATTGTAACAAATAACAGTCCGTTGTTTCCCCGTGTTGCTTCCACTTGCACCAGGTGTGTATTTTCTTGTTGTTCCAGCAGCATAAGTAGTTTGTCTCCCCTGAACAGGTTGCACAGTCACTTTTCCATCATAGATGGTAGCTTGTTGACGAGGGTTTGACGAAGTCCTTAGCTGATTGTTGGTAGTAGGATACCGGGATGTGACAACAGCAGTTAAGAATGACATCATGTGATTAATTGCATCAATTGGATCATCCCCTTTCTGGAACACTGGAACAACTAGACTGGAGTCTGGTTGGGAAAATTCAGGTTGTTGCTGTTGATAGGCTGTGGGAGCATATTCCAATTGTGGGATTGATGGTTGTTGAGAATAAACGTTGTGGTGAACGGTGGATTGATACTCATTTGTTGGATAAGTAATTGAAAGAGGTGTTGATTGATTGGTTGTGAATTGTTGAGTTTGATAAGGTGTAACAAACTGTGAAGACTGATATGGTGAAACGTGAAGTTGAGATAGAGACTGTGGGTGAGTGTGTAGATGAGATTGATAAGCTGGCTGAGTTAATTGGTGAGATGCAACTAAAGCAAGAGGATCGGGGTTGCGTTCATGCATCAAACGAACTTCATTTGCATGTCTTTCATGTTGTTGCAGGTAAGCATGAAGCTGATCAACATTGGTAGTGTGCAAGTCTTTGACCAATTTAACATCAGTAACAAATTTGCTCCATTCATCAGGAAGAGTGTTTAAGAACTTGGTGTTTACTTGAAACTGCTCCAATGGCATCTTGTAAATGTTCATATCATTGAGTAACAAAGTGAACCTCAAGTAGTACTCATGTAGCGTCTCTCCTTTCTTGTAAGTGAACTTATCGAATTCATCATACAGCTTGCACTCACGTTCTTGTTTTGTTAATGACGTTCCTTGCATTAGCAGTTTAATCTTCTCCCAAAGATCTTTTGCCACACGATGTTGACTCACAAGAGCATAGATTTCAGTTGGTAGGCCTTGGAGAATGATGTTTATAGCTTTGATGTCGCAATCTGCTTGAATAGCTTTAGCTGGAGTCAGTTCAACATATTCCTTAAGCCCTGTTACTCCATCCTCAGTGATTGAAGGCCAAACAAGTGGTCCTTTTTCAACAGAAGCAAGAATCATTCTTCCATGTGGTCTATTCATTATATACAGTTCCATTCTGCTTTTCCATGAATCATACAAGTGTTTTTTGAGCATCGATGGTTTGTTGTCTCCTCCAGAAAGAAGTGACTTATCAGCAAGAGTCGTCATTGTGGTATCAAAAAGATTACAAATTGATCGATCGGTGGTAGAAAGAAATTGTGTTTGGTTATGTGATTGTTGAGTCTTGAATTGAAACTACACGGGATTTTACAAGTCAAAGAAATAACCGTATAATTTAAAAAAAATCGAGTTGTTAAGTTTAAACTTAATTTGGTTTCACTAGTTCGGTAAAAAAAATTTAGCTAGTTCGGCCCTACTCGTTCGGTCCAACTCGTTCGGTCCTACTCGTTCGGTCCTACTTGTTGTCACTAGTTCGGTTCCTCTTGTTCGGTTCAAACTAGTTCGGCCGACAAAGATTAACTCGTTCGGTCCCAACGTGAGTAAAGCTAGTTCGGTTCCCAAAGAGAATATAAAAACAACGTTTCTTTTTGTCTTCTCACGGGCATTTTACAAATCAATACAGAATAACCGTCAACTCACTAACAAGCCACCTCCCTAGAGTTTCTGGTGCGCTCTTATAAGTTAACCTACAACTTACATTTATTTTTCAACATAGCTATCGGATCGGGTCAAACAAACAGCGAACAGTTTTGCGTCCATCACCTTCGGAGTTCGCCCACTTCGGATCCCACATCTCGTTTCGTGAGAGCTAACCTCTTGCTAGATATTCGGTATTACCACTCTTAGTCTGACCTAGATCTTAGTATATCACAAAACGCTAGAGCGAGCCTACTACGTATCGTGCCTGACATTAGGTACAGATCTCGCAAAAAGCTTTTTAGTTCAAAGGCCGGAGTCCTCTTCCTTCGGGCACTTTATTCGAGCCACAGACCATGTTGTATCACGAACAGTAACTGCGTTCGGTTTTACTCTGATCCTACAAAGGTCAGGAATGCGCACATCTTCAGGGATCCGCTTTATAGCAGTAAGGAGGTGCATTTTCAATTCAGTAGGCTTATAGGTCACTACGTGAAGGAAGCTATCTTCGTTAATCACTAGGGATCAGAGCAAACTCACTAAGGTATTCAAACTACAAATGCTCACATGTTCGCAAATACTTCTGACTTGTGTTTACATGGCGGCTCCTTACGTCGTTCGGTTATTGCCAGATGCTTCGTGGCAACTAAGATACAAAGTAGCTCAAGCGCGTCCTCTCGAACCATCTCCAACTACTTAAGAAACTCTCGTCTCGAGGAACGAAATCGTATAGCCTCTACAACAGTGTTACGAAACTCAATCATCTTTCAAACAACTCAAAAAACCCTCGATTTTTTCTAGACTGGTTTTCTTATATGCTACAATTTTCGCGTACAACACTATTACTAACCCTATAATTACGCACCCATACAATAAGTAAAACACATGTAACGATTTTACATTGCCATTACATGAATCACTAGTTGCCATTTGATCTAAAGGTGTTTTTCTGCCTAACAAGAGAGCAAACACACAAACTAACTAAACACCACCACATCCCATGGCCTCTTGTTACCAATTGTCAAGAATATACGAGTATATCTAAGATCACAAACCGCAACACCACAAAGTCGTGTATATAGTGGGGTTAGTGACGCGGTGAGATTGCCAGAGAGAGGTGAGAGATGGGAAGAATTTGATTGTGCGACATTGTACACTAAAATGGAGATAATGTGAAAATTCTTCGAACATTAACAACCAACCCGCTCCAAGGATCACAGCGAACTTACTGATGACTTTATATTCATAGGTCCTCTATTGTCTACGACGACCGGGCATTTATCCCCAGAGCAGGGTCTAATGTTATGGTGTCGCGCCGCATAGGAGCCGTTGGATGGCCGTTACTGAATTCATACGAAATGCTGTACATCATATTCTTACTCTTACGCGTGAGTGCTATAACAATTGTACAAACTTATGGTGATGGCAGTGCATCACGTCTATTACGAAGGTGATGAAAGTGTATATCAAATCTTCGTCTCTACTGCAGCGGATACGAACATATAGGTGAAACATTGGGCATTCTAGCAGGGAAGATGAGTGGCGGCCAATTCTTAATAGCCGTAAATGCAACACATATCATACCGAACGTTCATGAAGCTAGGGGGATGGTATGGGTCTCCTCACAGTACAGGGCACCCCGGTGGTCCTACTAATGTCAAACCTTTTGGCAGAAGCTCAAGAGCTCTTCTTCAGGCGCCCGTCTAACGAGCCATGCCACCACTTGTGGGCTGATTGGGGAAGGAGCCTGAGCAATGATCACCATACATATGTTATAATCATTTATGGATGAGGTATTTCCCAAAAGTACAGTTGTCGTGACTACAACTACCATCCCATTGAAAAACTTGTATCACACTCTACTCTCACTTTGGGGAACAATCAATCTCTCTTCAACTCATGAAATTCGCCCCCCCGTAGGTAATTTTTGCCAAAATCAGCAAACCACGAGGGGTTCCTCTTGTCAAGACCTCGCGGTCTGAACAACGAAATGCATACGACCACTCTATCTTAGAGACATTCTCTCAGAGGATTACGTCTTCATTTATATCCCTTGGGTCGAGCACACACCATTTAGCCTCATAAGGATTTCTAATCGGAAAGCATGAGTTCCTAGATAGAATCCTAAGACTTGCCATTGCAGAATGATCACCGCCGAGCCAGCCCTTCTTCATAATGGAGATAAGGGACCCACGAGCCACCGTGTGGTAGAAAGCGTTGATAATAAGCCCATAAGAGCTTTCTTGAGACGGTACAACCCTGGCGATGAGCGCTGGCTCTGATCTACAAATCCTGCCTTGGGTTGTGAATCGAACATAAGACAACTTTCATTAGATTCATGACTCGGTGAGGAGACGTGCGGATGTTTTTAACGTTCCTTATGTTGCTTGGAAGATGACAGCATGTTACTATAGACTTGCATGCGCTGAAATCAAAATGAGAAAGTCTGATCCGCATTTCTAATCTAGCCAACGCGGAAGATCAAATGATCACTCCTTTTGTGTCAATTTACATTGAACTGAACTCTCTTGAAGAGAGAACCCACCGGAGCAATCTCGCCTTGGAAATCTTTTTAGCAAAGAGATATTTTAGGCGGAGTGATCAGTATACACAATGCTTTGATCAAGAATGAGGTAAGACCAGAATTTTTTTGAAGGCATACACACGCCAACATTTCTTTTCTCCGTCGTGGTGTAATCAAATTCCTCCTCCGCCCTCTTTCATTTTTACTAGCATAGTGTTAGCCTAAAATGCTTTTCATGACGTTGCCCCAAGACTGCACCTATGGCAAAGTCGATTGCATCACACATAAGCTCAAAGGTATTGTTCCCAGTCGGGGGCAATCAAGATGGGAGCTATCGGTAAGTATTTTTCTTTAACGTTCAAAAGCTTGAATAGCATGCATTTGAGAAGATGAACGAGTATTTCTCCCACAAGAAGATGAGTTCATCGTCGCGAAATTTTGAAAAAATCCTTAATGATCCGTCGGTAGTAAACCGGCATGACGAGAAAACTCGGAACAGCCCTGAACGTGGTGGGATAGAGGGTAACTTAGCAATCACATCAGACTTTGGATTTACCGACCTCAGGTTCCCATTTTTGGAAATCTTATGGCCAAGGACATGCATTCCGTAACCATTGAAAAAAGACTCTTTTCCCATTTAGATAAAGATTGGTCTTTTTCGCGGATCTTTTGGTTATTAAGTCTAGACGGATATGGAATTGATGGTTTCGGGTTAGGCATCGGAGCACTAACGGGAGCAACAACGGGCTCAGAATTTGGTACTTGAGGTTGAACTTGGACAACCGGAGGTTGGACGTCTTTGGTACTTCCGTTATTAGTAGGAGGCACCATGTCCTTTGTCACCTTGGTTTCACGTTCCACTACTTTAGGAGGAGAAGTAGTAGTAGGAATCGTGGGTCCTTGATAAGCAACACCGCTTCGGGTGGTAATACCCTTCAAATCTTCCTTCGGGTTAGTAATGGTATTACTAGGGAGTGTCCCTGAACCTGAAGTAGAAGCGGTATTGGAATTCACAAACTTGGTAAGCATGTTCGTTAAATTGGTCATTTGATTTTGCAAGTTTTGATTCTGATTTTGCATATTCCTCATCACTGCATCATTAGCTTTGACGTAGTTTTGAAAATCATCTTTCGACACACCTTGTGTTTGCGAAGCCGGAGCTTGGTAAGGTGGAGCTTGGTGAACCGGGGGTTGATTAGTCGGAGGTCGATAAATTTAGCTTTGGTTGTAATTATTCCCCCGGTTTTGGTTATTTCCTTGGTTTTGTTGAACGGGAGGAAAACTGGGAGGTCGAATTTGATTAGCAATCGGGGCTCGGTAACCGGTATTTCCTTGATTGAAATTAGCTGCAGCGGCTTGTGAAACATATTCTTGAATATTGTCACGATAAACGTTGCCATCGGTGGCAGGACAATTTTGGTAAGCATGAGCTCCACCGCAAGTAACACAACTTTCCTCGACCGCTTTCAGGGGAGCGAGAGCTTGGGTTTGGTTTTTCTTATCGAGAAGTAAGGCTTTCACCATATCTTTTAGTTCAGCAACATCGGGAGAAATACCGGGGGTAGAACTGCTCGCACTCACTTTGGCAACAATCAGTTTGTTACGTGAATTACGAACTTTGGATTTGCTCTCGATGATTCTTAGGCAATCATAGGGCATTTTATCCAAAAAGTTACCATCCGCGGTGAAATTCAACGAATCTTGATCATTAGAGTTCAAAGCATTATAGAAAGTATCGAGTTGATGTAATTCTGAAAATCCATGATGTGGGCATGCCCGAAGAAGATCATTGAATCAGTCCCATGCCTCGTAAAAAGTTTCATCAAATCGTTGTTGAAATCTCGTGATTTCATTTCGAAGATTTGTTGTTTTGGAGGGAGGGAAGAATTTGTTGATGAATTTCGAAACAAGATCATCCCATGTTAGAATCGATCGAGGGGGTTCTTTCTCAAGCCAAATCCGGGCGGCACCCTCGAGGGAAAATGGGAAAAGCATAAGCTTGGTATGTGCTTAAACACACATACCTTTTACCTTTAAAAACGAGCTAAAATAACCAAAAACGGACTTAAAATGCCAAATATATGCTTGTTTTGCTAATTGTTTGTTTGTTTTTAACGAGGGTAAGCAATCCGTGCTTGAGCTCAAAGTTGTCCGCGATGATCTCGGGAACAACGATGGCATCCTCGTAACCCTCGGTGGGTGCTTCGAGCAATTGAGCCATAGTACGATTATCGTCCATCGTAACTACGGAGAAAAACTTGATTGTCAATTGGTTCCACAAGATTAAATGGTTCAACAAAAGTCGGTGGGACTTGTTGTTGTTGACGGTTAGAATTACGAGATTGAGAACGAGTGCGCATGCACTAAAATGTAAAAAGAAAATTTATACTAAATTTTTTTCTTTTTTTTATATTTTTTTTAGTTTTTCAACAATGTATTCACAATATATTTTAATAACGGACAATGAGATAAGACACTTAAACATAATAATCAACTCGCTTCTCGGTAACTCTTTAAAGAGAAAAACACATAAAGGAGCGGAGGAGTAGGAAAGCGCAAAGCTATTAAAAACATTTCTCCTTTAGGGTAAGTATTCCTAGGAAAACCCGCCTCTATACCCCTTTAGAGTTTTGTTTAACTTTCAAAGGTGAACCGTTACTCTGCCGAGGACACAAAAGCTAAGTTTGTGTTCTTTAGTTTGGAACACTTATTAATGATAATACGTAATATGTAAGTATTATATTGTTTGGTGTATTTTTTTTTTATGGACAATGTTTTTAAATTTTTGATTTTTTTTATATTATATATATACTAATAAAAGAAAAATCTTTTTGTATATTTTTTTTATATGGAAAATAAACAAATAACTTCACACGGAGGATATTCAATCCACAATGTCAAACGACTCAACAATCGTATACAATCCTCCCGACAAGCAGCGCCTTAATGATTAAACTTGAAAATCATCCCTTTATTAAATATAAACAAATATTACTAAAATACTAGTTGGTTACCCGCGCATAGCGGCGGTAATAGAAAATTTACTAACTCAACTCTTTACGCAATTTCCTACCCGCTTAGTAATTTCGTTTCACAACACTTTAAATGTATGTGTTCGTTGTATGTGTTCGTTTGGGTTTCCCGTAGCTTTCCCGCAACACCATATTAACATCATCATTCTCGCATGTAAAGAGACAACAATTATACGAAAGTATATAGTTTTTAACATATCAGTTTATATTTATTTATGGTTAAAGTTGAAAAAATATTCAGCAACATAAAATAAACCTACTAAAAATGTAAACAAAAAAATTATAAAATATAACAAAATGTATGTTAAATTAAAGAGCACAAAATTTTAAAAAATATGGTAAAATTATATCATAATAAAATTAAATTGATAAAAAGATATTTCAATTTGAAAATAAAAGTGATTTTTTAATCAAAATGTGACACATGTCACTTTTTGATGTGATTCTCAAAAATGAGATGGATGGTCAAGATTGCACCTCCTTATCTTAATTTTTAATGGGTCCACATTATAAATGCTTTATATAGTAGTATAGATATATAAAATATACTTATAAATATATAAATATAGGGGATAAGAATCAAAAAATCTCAATTGTAGTAATCCGGGAGTATGATTCCCGGGTGCGGTATACCCAACGAGGATTGCAATTCAAAGTCGAGAGTCCCCTTTTGAGAATCGATGTTGAATGAAAACAGATTTTTGATTGGTTAACTAACTACGGAGAAAATTAAGGCAAACACTTAAAACATTAAGGCAAAAAATTTTAATAAAAACGCAAACCGGGAATTCCTAAAAACCAACTAAATTTGTGTCATTTCTGGTGTTGCAAGAGTTGCTACTGGTGGTAATACTGGTTTCTACTGGCTGCACAATTTCTACTGGTTGTCTTTCTGGTTTCTGCTGGTAGCGTTGTTCCTGCTGGTCTTGTTAATTTTTCGTTAGGGTTGACTTTTCTTTAATCGAGTAACTTAACTTGCGTTTTATTATATTTCAATAATAAAGTTGAGATAAGTGGGCATTTAATTGATCAAATGGTTCTCTATTTAAAGGGTTAATCACTGTTTGCCCTTATTTTTACAATTACCTTTGAGATCAAACCCTAATTTTTACAGCCCTCTTTATTCATTCTACTCACCCTTCGAAAGTGTGATTCCTACTACCATTTCCAAATTAAGAACAATGATCAAAACATTGATCCATTTACTTCATAACCTAGTTGAGTCCAGATCTGAGCCTCTCCAGTTACTTCATATGGACCTTTTTGGTCCTACTTCCATCAGAAGCATTGATCACAAGCACTATTCCTTGGTGGTTATAGATGATTTTAGCAGGTTTAGCTGGGTTTTCTTTTTGGGGACTAAGGATGAGACTTTTTATATCCTTAGGGATTTCATTACTTTTGTTGAAAACTAGCTAACTAAAAAGGTTAAGGCTATCAGGTGTGACAATGGGACAGAGTTTAAAAATTCTAACTTAATTGAACTCTGTGGGTCCAAGGGGATTAAAAGGGATTATAGTTGTAGAATACTAGTAATCTTATGATTAAACCAAGAACAAGAGTGAGATGTGGGTTGTGATGTTAAAGATAGAATGGATGGAAAATGGATGAATTGTATAAAATGGAATATGGAAAAATGGAACAACCAACCCCTCTCCAAGGCTAGGAAAGGGTTTATATAGTACCTATAGTGGCCGGCCATGGGCTAGGATGGGCCTCCCATGGGCCTTGGGCCGTACTAGATTACTAATCTACTCATTATACTAACTACGAGCTAAGACCTGTTACAACTTGGAAGTGACCGACACTTTTTGTGTTTCCAACATGGTGAGAGATCGATTACTGGTGTGGAGAGTGGAGGAACTGATAAGGATGCTTGATAGATTGGAACAATGACTATAGAGACCACTTTGGCTTCCACACTGAGCTCACCCGGTTCATCATCGGTGGATTTGTCATTAATTAACTGATCCCCAATAGCATATGCATCCTCCAGATTCTTCATTGAAGATAGAGTCCTGGTTGAACTTAGCGAATCCTCTAGGATGACATGTTCATCAGCCGGGAACTTCAAGCTTTCCTGAACCTTCGGGTACAAATCAGCCATAAACTTGTCGTGCGTAGGCTCAGGGTCTGGTCCAGCAAGAGCCACATGGCTTATTCTAGGGGCTGGTCTAGCCTGGTCTTCATCTATGCGTGCCTGCTCTGGAGGAGGTTGAGACTCGTAAGTTTCACCAGGGTCTGATCCAGCCTGGTCTTCATCAAGTTCCACAGTATTTTCCTCGACGGTTTCCTGTTTCTCCACATCTTCTCCTAATTCTTCAGTAATTAACAGAACCTCTGTATCACCTCCACTGTTCGTCTTATCAGATTTAGCACTTGTTTAAGCATCTGCAGAAGTTGGAGAGTCACAAACGATGTTGGTAGATGCGCCATCCAATGGTAGAGCAGAGGGTCCAGTTGATGCCTCTTCGATAGTTGGAGCCCGCCTTTGGAGTATGAACTGGTTTGTGGTTTTTCTCCTCTTAGGTGTGTGCAGTGCTAGCAAAGATTGGGCAGCTTGTTCTTCAGTGACTATGGCTTTACCCTTACCTTCTACTACTGGAAATGGTCGGGTAGCTTCTGCAATAGGTTCTCGAATTGCCACAACCCCAACATGTGCTTGACTTTGTGCCTGAAACGATTCCAGGCTCATCTGAATAGCACGTTCCATTTCAAAGTCTTCACCTTCACCTTGATGTGTGGGTTCAGGTTTAGGTTCAGAGTGAGCTGGTTCTTCATCAAGTTTATCAACCAGCTAGAAGGTACTCTTCAAGGTACGGGCTTTTGTAACTTTACCTTTGCCTGCTTTTTGTAAAGGTGTAGGCTTGGTTGACTTTTCTTTAGCTGGCTTTGGTTTAGGTGGCTTAGCAGTAGTTGGATTTGAAGGTTTTTCCTTGGTAACCTTTGGCTTTGGTGCAGGTGCTGGTTTACTCGTTTTCTCGATAGCTGGTTTTGGCTTAGGTTGCTTGGTGCTTGCAGATTTCTTATTTCCTTCCTTTTGTGATGCAACTTTCTGATCATGCTTTGCGACCATTTCCATATAACCATTATAGTATGATGCATTCCTGATATTGTTTGAGATCAGGTCATTGGTAGTTGGCATTCCAAAGACATCATCATCTTCACCTTTGGGAACGAATTTGAGGTTGCCAAGTCTTAGATCATCTTCAGCAAGATGAAATGGAGATGCTGATCTTGGATGAATGTCATTAGTTCTTCCCAGATGACAGATAATAAGCTTCGTGAATTGACAATATGGAATGACGTGAGCCTTGTCCTTCCTGCCTTTCTTAGTGGGACTGCCCAGATTTGCCTTGTCAGTGAGAAAGGTCTGAATAGCTTGCAAAAATTCCTCCCACATAAGTTCAGCAAAATCAATATTAGAACATGTAATAATTCCCCAAAGCATCTGAAGTACTAGATATCTAGGCCTGTCATGCCCTGAAGTCTTGCCGGTGAGACATTGGTTGATCATATATAGTATCGCTCTCCAAGGCTGAGATAGGTTATTCACCGCCATTCTTGACACAAAGTGAATAACCTCAGTATACCCCAGTTCATTCACAAAGTCCATAATAGCCTCACCTGTTAGAGGTGACACAAACTGGTATGCTTGATCAATAGGAGTAATCTCTAAAGCTTCCCTCAGTAGATTAGCATCCAATACGAATCTGGTTTCATCTAGCTCAAAATTGTAAATTCCAGACTTTTCCTCATATGTAAGTGTGTTCTAGAATTGTTGAATGTAGATTGATGGAACCTAGGCTGAGGCTGTGAATGCCCTGAAGAAGTTTGTGTTCTGTAGGATATCCACTAAGATCTAAAAGATTGGATTCGTTTGCTTCTTTTGGAGGTCCAAAACATAGTTTCTCTTTCCAATGGGTATCCAAGCAGCAACTAGAAGTATTTGATCATCAGATCTTGTGGGAGCAGGAACGAGAACATTCTCATCAGCCATGTTTTCTACACAAGGATATCAACAAAGGCAGGCAGACATGACATATATCTTAACGATAGATGAGAACATAGACATGCATCATTTGATTATGGTGAGATTAATTACATGTTAGTCAAGGATATTCGATGAGCACAAACAGGTTAACAAGTCTCGGATGGGAGTTAACGGGGTAATTGTGCCTTTAGAATGGGCTATAAGAGGGTATTGGGACTAATGGGCCAAAACTTTGAGATTCTAACCCAAACCGCTACCCACTTGGCACCAAACCGCTGTGAAAGGGAAATCATCAATCCGCTATGTAGCGGAATGGTCAAACCGCTATGTAGCGATATGGTCAAACCGCTATGTAGCAGAATGATCAAACTGCCGTGATCAAATAGCTACGAATATAATATTCATATTTAATCAAACCGCTACCAGATATGAAAAATTTAAAATAGCGGTTTGGATTATTTTAATAATAAAAATAATCTTTATCAAAAGCGGTTTGCCTGCTTAAAATAAAATATTCATTTATACTCAAACCACTATCAGGCATACTTAAAATAATCCGCTATCAAGTAACTTCAAACCAAACCGCTATCAAGCATTTATAACAAACCGCTATCAAGAAAAATTATATCAAACCACTGTCAGGAATCTACACACCAAACCGCTATCTAGAACAGTTTATCAAACCTCTATCAACGAAACAAGAAAACTTATTCATGAACCATGTTATGCACTATAGGACAGGCATATATAGGTTCAAGTTCATTCCTAAGCATTGCCGATAACACATACACATTTAGCTACAACAAACAACAACATTTGACTATGAAAAGTCAATAAACACTCGAAATTCAACATATCGGGTTATAAATAGTTTTGGGATCAAATCTGAACATCGAATTAGCATCATATAAACCTAAACAACATTTCCCAGCAATAAGATCACTTTACCAAACACTCCAACGAGATTCGGTAAAA
This sequence comes from Tanacetum coccineum, assembly GCA_026074375.1. Classification (NCBI taxonomy): domain Eukaryota; kingdom Viridiplantae; phylum Streptophyta; class Magnoliopsida; order Asterales; family Asteraceae; genus Tanacetum; species Tanacetum coccineum. The sequence goes on along the minus strand of BQNB010059764.1, from coordinate 24,396 downwards.
AACGACTAAAGAATCAATCATAAAACCCTCAAATGTTTGATCTAACCAAAAACAGACATAGATTATTGATCATTGATCCTATTTGTACCTATCCCACCACACACTTATTCATTTCAAACATCATTTATCATTTAGATTAGAAACATGGTCGAACCTAGTGATTGGACATGAATAAGAGAGTTTTGTTTTGATCCCATTAATCTATGTTATCTTCTAAAGGTAATGGATGAAGTTTTATGTTTACCTTAGCAAGAATTCCAACAGAGATTGAGAAACAAAAAATCTTTCTAGGTGGCGGTTTGCTAGAGAGAGAATGTGTGTGTGTTTGACTAAGTTTGATTAGGTTTGACCAAAATGTCAAACCGCCACCTATTTATACTATAGGTTTGAAGATTGCCAGATTTGGTCCCTCATGTTTCTAGCACACTTAATTTATGGTTAAAAGGTTTTCTAGGGTGAGGTAGGTTTGAAGTGTGGCAGATTCAGTCCATGTAGTTTAAATAGAGCAAGAAAACTATTACCATATTGCACATAAGTACCTAATCTTTATTGCTACTGACAATATTGGCCCTTTGAGATAAGATTAATTAACTCCCCCTCAAATAATAACCTCGTATTATTTAAAACCTTTTCCATTAATTGTATGATGTGAGCTAGAAACCTATTTGATGCAATAAACTTGAAATTACTCTCCCACTCAAACAATGACCCGTTTTCTAGTGAAAGAGTTGTAGTCGTTGTTTGAGTTGAAAAGTTTATTGTGAAAAAACCTGATTTGATGAATTGCCAACAACACTTTTCCACCGTGATTAACACAAGTAATTTTTTAAGAATCAATTAAGAAGAAAATTATTTGTTTATAAAAAGGAAGATTTCTCTTTTGAACGAGGAAAAACGCACTAAAACGTACATTAATCCTTGAATGCACGGATATTAAGTAATTCGTGCCCGGGAAAAATTAATTACCCGTTGTTAGGAACAACTGTCTTTTTTGCAACATGCATTCCTCAAATTGAAAAGTGGGTTGCAGTCGGAAATAACTGCAAACCATGAAGACATGTTTTGAAAACAGTTTGAACTTCCGCTCGAACTTCATTTAAAGACCCATGCCATTAATGAATGGCATTTATAGGTCTGTAAATGTTATCGATTTACAAAAGACATATCTTTGAAAAATATTTTTGTTATTTTCTATTTTTTTTATTTTTATGGTTTTTATAGGTTTTATATTTTTGTATTTTGTTTTTGTGTTTAAGTTATATACAAATATACATAGGATATAGGAAGACCATCCTTTACTCCTCTTCTCCTTCCTAAAGATGGTTAAGGGTTTCCAGAGTCATACCCTTCATACCAAGACACGGGAATAAAAATTTAAACCTCTCTCTTGGTAATGCCTTGGTGAATATATCCGCAAGCTGATAATCCGTCATCATGAAGTACAATTCAACCACGCCCTTCTCAACTTGCTCTCGAATGAAATGGTGTCATATGTCAATGTGCTTGGATCAGGAGTGCTGGACATTATTGCAGCAGAGAGCAATAGCACTGCGATTATCACAATACAAGGGAATCTTATTGAAAGCAAAGCCATAGTCTGTGAGCTATGACCTCATCCAAAGTATCTGAGCACAGCATCTAGACATGGCAGTATTCAGCCTCTGTGGTTGAAATCGCAGTGCTCTTCTGTTTCTTTGAAGACCAACTGACTAGTTTATCCCTAAGGAACTGAGCACTTCCTGACATACTTTTGTGTGTGTCTTGACAACCTGCATGATCCACATCTGCATAGGCTGTTAGTGCCATAGTGGTGTCTTTCGGATACCAAATTCCCCAATTAATGGTGCCTCTGAGATATCGAAAGACCCGTTTAAGTGCTTCAAGGTGCTTTTTTGGTAGGCGATGCTTGATACCTAGCACTCATGCATACAGCGAATACAAGGTCGGGTTTGCTGGCAGTGAGGTACATTAGGGAGCCGACCATACTACGGAATCGAGTCTGGTCAATTGGAAACCCTAAGGGGTCCTCATCCAGTTTAAGTCGATCCACTATAGGTGTATCAATAGGGTCAGACGAATCCATCCCAAATTTATTTAGTATTTCTAGAGCAAATTTTGATTAATTAATAAAAATGCCTCCAAGACTTTGAGAAACTTCTAATCCGAGGAAAAAAGACATTTATCCCATCATTGACATTTGGAATTTAGAACGCATCTCATTGGAGAATATGTCACACGCTTTAGGGTCGGTTGAGGCAAATATGATATCATCTACATATATTTGAACAAGAAGAATATGTTTGCCTATTTTCCGAGTGAATAGTTTCGGGTCAACTGCACCTTTCGAAAATTTGTTGTCTAGAAAAAACCATGACAATGTGTCATACCACGCCCAGGAAGCTTGCTTTAAACCATACAGAGTCTTCTTCAAACGATAAACATGTGTCAGATGGTCTGGATCAACGAAACCCTCTCGTTGACAAACATTAACCTCTTCCTTCAATTCGCCATTAAGGAATGATGTCTTGATATCCATTTGATAGATGGTTATGTTTCTACTAGCTGCATTGGCAATGAAGATTCGTATAGCCTCAATGCGTGTAACCAGTGCAAAGGATTCCTCAAAATCAATTCCCTCATCTTGTCGATATCCCTTGGCCACCAACCTTGCCTTGTTTTTCAGAACATCACCGTACTCATCAAGCTTAACTTTGTAAATCCACTTGAGAGCTATAATCATGACATAGTCTGGTCGTGGTACTAATTCCCATACTTAAAGTCGATCAAATTCATGAATTTCATCTTGTATGGCTTGAAACCAATAACCTTCAATTATGGCAGACTTGAAGTTCTTTGGTTTGACTTTTGACAGTACAGAGTTATACAAGCACCATAAGTGCTCGTTGTAGTATGTTTTCTGTATGGAATACCGATCATGAGAGGGATTGCCAATTGTAGCAATATCAAGGCGGGTGATCCGTGCTCCATTTCTCGAGATGATGATGTGTTTGAGTGACATGAGTTGATTCTGCTAAACTAACATCCCCCGAAGATGATGCTTCAGAACTAGGTTACGGATCAAACACATTTACGAAGGGATCGCTGTTAACAGGAGCAAAAGGATTGTCTTCAATGAGAGTAGATCCAACTGCAACACCTTGATGTAAACTTGGAGATTGTAATGCCAAAGATGATGGTAAATGACATGGAGAAGGTGCATCTTGATCAATGGTAGTAGATGAAGGTGTACCAGCTGAATTGACTAGAACTGGAACTGATAGAGCAAGAGAAACCGGTCTTTCAGCACGAGGAGGCTCCAGGTATTCATCGAACATTGGTTGGAATAAAATCTCCAGTTCTTTATTTGTGGGGGGGTACATAAGGTGCTGCAAGAACCGGATTTGGTACGAGCCCTGAACTTATCTGTCCAGTCGTCAGAAATGTAGGAGCGGGTCTTGTACTTAGTTGAACAGGAGCCATTGGCTCAAATAGCTCATCGAATTGAACGTGAATAGTTTCCATGATTCGTCGGGTTCTTTTGTTGTAGATTCTATAACCCTTTCTGCTTGGTGCATAACTAACAAAAATTCCAATATCAGCTGTTGGTTGTAATTTTCCAAGATCCTCGCTGTCATTTGTAGGGTAACAGAGAGCACCAAAGACTCGGAAAAAGGTAAGATCAAGCTTCTTATCATGCACCAGCTCATATAAGGTTTTGTTATGATGAGTGTGAATGAGAGATCAGTTTTGGTGTAACAAGCAGTAGCAACAGCTTCTTCCCATAGAAACATCGGAGCCTTGGAAAATATCAGCATTGTCCTAGCAGCCTCTACAAGAGTACGGTTCTGTCTTTCGACAACGTCGTTCTGCTGTGGAGTCCTCGGAACTATCTTTTGGTGAAAAATGCCGACACGTTCATAATATTCAGTCAAATCTTTATTGACAAATTCTGTACCATTATCGGTATAGATGTATCTAACATTTTTGTTGAGACCAACTTGTATTTCCTTCATAAATTTGATGATGACCTTTGGGTTTCATCTTTTGATCTCAAAAACTTAACCCAAGTAAACCGAGAATAATCATCAATGATGACTAAGATGTATTTCTTCCCATTAATAGTTTGCACTCGCATCGGTCCACACAAATCCATATGAAGGGTATTAAGAACTTCCAAGTTGGTGTTTTCAGTTTTGGGTGAGTGGGTATGTTTTTTGCTCTTTCCTTGTTGACACACAGAGTAGAGATGATCTTTCTCAAACTTCAATCTAGATAAGCATCTTACTGGATCCTTTCTTGCAAGGTCATTGATGGTGCTGAAGCTCAAGTGGTTTAAACGACGATGCCATAACCATGATTTGTTCTTGGATTCTTTAGACATCAAACAGATTGGGGAGGACTTCATCATGTCTTCAACCGAGATAGTATACAAATTAGAGCCACGAGAACCTTTAATTAATTCAACACCATCCGTATCTCGAACATAACAAGAATGTTTCCTGAATGCAACTTTTAGATCAGAATCACAAAATTGTCCAACATAAAATAGATTGTGTCCTAGTCCTTCCACATAGTATACCCTGGAGATCACACTGTCACCAATCACGTAATCTCCATAGCCCATGATAGCACCAAAGTGGTCATTCCCGAATCTAACAGTCCCAATGAACCTTTTCACGAAATTCCTGAGCCGTGAGCGATCCCCCGTCATATGTTTTAAACAGCCTAAGTCCAAATACCAAAGGACGATCTGTACGACCTGCATTTGAAAACAGACGAAGATGGGTGGTTTAGAAAGTTGGATCCCCAATTGTGGTTGGGTTCTTATTGTTTAGCACAAGCAATGGCCTGATTCTCAAGTAAAGTGGGAAGGCTAGCGGGAACTGCCTTGGACTGTTGGTTTTTATGTTGGTAACTAGTTAGTGGTTTCTGAGATGTGTGACTTAATTTCTTAGTTACCACAAATTTACTAGTACTAACATTTTTAGTTTGCTCAGCAGGTACTACTTTGGGTTTAGTGAGCCTAGTTAAAGGGCACTAGTTTCCTAAAGTGAATATTCTTCCCGTGGGCCTCCATTGATAACCAATACTGGTAAGCACTTTTCCTGTGGCTTTCTACACTTGTCTAACTTGCTTAGGTTTCCAAACTTGCTTAACTTTGTGCACAACATTGTTAACAAAGGGGGATGCATTCACAAAGTGCAAATAATCAACCACACACACATCATGATTTGCAAAAATTAAACATTTGTTACGTGTTTGTCAAACAGAATGAGAATTCGAATTAATTACAGGACGCTTAGAGCTAATATTAGAATCAACACGATTCGTGGTTTTTGATTTAGACTTATTTGTCCTAGGGTGTTCTTATACTTTCTTCTTGTTGACACCTTTAACCGGCAAAATCCTATTTTTCTTGGTATTGCTACTATGCTGTGATCCGTTAGCATTAGTGTAACTATTTACTCCTGTAGAAGGAGGCACAGAGACATTAGTCTTCTAAGTGGTCAATTGCGCTACATGTTTGTGTGTGTTACTAATTGACGTGTCACATTGGTTTTCAAAAGTAACTTGCTTCTTCCTAATTAAAGGGGTAGGAGCATGCTTTTTATCTCGTTGGTTGAAGTCTTTCGGACAATTGCCAATCGTATATTCTAATAGTTCCTGAGAGTGTTTAGTGTAATGGCAGGCAAAGACAAGTGATCTCTCTAATGGTCTTTTAACCTTGGCTTCTTCTACTACCTCGCAAAGGGTTTCTACACTTTCCTTAAGATGTTTGAGATAATCTAGATGAACTTCCCTATTGTTCCAATTGCGAGGGGGAATCGGTTCAACATCTATAGTATACTTACCTGGTGCAAGAACTATTGGTTTTACATGATCCTTAGTGACACATGTCATTTTATTCAGCACTTGGGCCTTTAGATTCTCGTTTTCAGTTAACAGGGCAGTTGTCTATTCTATATGCTTAGCACGCGTGATCTTAATAGAATCATACAATTCCTTGTAATGTTGCTTAACTTTTTCATTCTCTGCCGTAAAAAGCTCATTTTGTTCTTGAAGAACGGTGACTTTTTCAGTTAATTGAGTGATATGAAAATCTAAGGCCCTAAAGTCAAGAATACGGTCTGCTTCACTACGAGTCTCTTTTAATTGAGAGATTTGCATTCTTAATTTTTTGATGGCATTGTCTTTTCCTTGAATAGAAGCTTTCATTTTTTCGATTACAAAAACGGAGCCAAAATTAGGAGCATCTCGAGTGGTTTGAGATGTGTTGTTTCCAAAACTTTCTTTAAGGTTTTGATATTTTAATTGAAGATTTAAGTGATTTACCTCAAGATTGGAAAAACGTTTTACTAATTAAGAATGATCATCCTTTGGAACCTTATCATGTAATTTAGAAAGCTCTGATTCAAGTTCCAGACAACGTGCTTGAACGATAGTGTGGGCGTCATGCATATCAGTAAATTGAGATACAGTAAGCTCAAAATTCGTGGCAAGATAAAACACTTCTTTGGACAAGCAATCAGCAATTAAATTTTCATTTGCAATAAGAATATTTTTTTGCTCAATCTCATCATGCTTCCTATTTAAAACATGTAGGTCAACCTCAGCTTCTAACTCTTCAAAAACGTCTTTTATTTCTTTTATTTCTTTAGTTAGAGCCTTTTGAATACTCTCAAAATGTTCTTTCAGTGTTTTGAAAAATGGAATGACCTCGGTGAGATAACATTCCTTGGTTTGTTCAAAACCCCTTTCCCCTTCAATGAGCCTCGTTGATGTAATTCTCTTTTTGCAGGTTTTTTCAAAGTCTGACAAAAGTTGTATAAGTGCAAAAAAGTTAATTTTCACTTGACTTTTCATTGGAAGCACCCTGGGGACAAGCAATGCAAGTGTATTTTGAGGATACACCGTCAACGCTTTGATTGGTCTTGAGGCTGTGGTCTGCTCTTTAAGAGCTTCTGCTTTCATCATGATGAGATCTTTAGACCAAAATATTTGCTCAGGTGTCAATTGCTTATGTGGTGTGAAAGTCGCTAAATAATTCTCTTTCGAGTAATCAGGTGGTGCAATATTTACTTTCTTACTCACACACTTTGGGTCTTTCATTTAGTCATTCATTTTCTTCTTAGTGATTTTAGCTATCTCTAAGGTATCCTCTGAGTTGTGTACTATGGCCGGGACATGATTAGTTTTGACAATTTCTTGACCATTATATAATGCAGGTTGAACTTGCTTTGCACGGGTGAGGCATAAGGGGTTCTTGTAGCCAATAGCTACCTTATTCTGTTCATCATAATAGGGCTTTGGTTTACACAACATGTGAACTATTTGAAGAGAATGGTCTTGTTTGTATTATTTATCATCGACCTTTTCTTTTAAAGCTTTCATGTCCAAAAATTCTTCAAGGTATTTGTTTTCTTTCTGTTTAAAATCCTTTTTCAAATACGTAACTTCTTCTACCATTGAATTGTTATAGTTGATGGTAGAAGCAAGTTGCATTTTTACAGAATGAAGTTCCTTTTTCAAAATTTCTTCCTTAATATTACGGTTAGTGATAACTGTTCTTAACTTTTGTGTTGTTATAGAGACATATTGGGCAGGTGCGGTTCATGCATATCATTAAATATCATCATGTATGCATCATTTGGAATAGAAGATACATTACTTTGTACAACCGGCACTGTGTAGTCCTTTACATACTGATCATACGGAATCATATTATTATCACTCGTGTAATCAACATGTGAATCAACAACGTAGGTTGGTTGTACATCGTCATGCATTTCATGTTCTTCATGATGTTCACAAATAGCATCCTGATAGTGATCATGGTTGTGCACCTCAGATAGAATGTCTGAATCATAAAATGGACCAGCTTCATCATAAACAGGATCTGCGGATGATAGATTAGCCATGAACATAGTTTGTGCTGTGGGAGCCTCATCAACATCAGAATCAAAAGCATCACAGTCATCAGCTTGAAACACATTATCCACATTAAGTGTTAAGTCTTGAACGGGTTGCTCATCCACATCTTCATCAATGGCGTTGTCTTATCCACCTAAAATAAACAATAACTACTCTTCATCCAATGCCACCCCGTTCTCCTAAGCTTGCATCAGCAACATCTTATCTTTAAAGTATTCAGAGTTTTGTGGATGCTTGGGATAAGTGCAATTCCTTGCTATGTGGCCTATAATGTTGCAGTTGTAGCACTTAACCTACCTTGCTAGACCTGGATTAGCACTCCCAACTCTGTTCTGAGCCCCCCCATAACCAGCTACACCTCCACCTCGTGCATTGTTCCCCTGACCTCTATTCTGTCGACCCTGGACATTTTGAACCACAACCCTTCCATCTTGAAATGTAGCTTGGTTTCTTGTATTTGATGAAGTTCTGAGTTGATTATTTGTTTGAGGTAGGTACAGGCACCATGTCTATATTAACAAACTTTGAATTCAACTGCATTCTAGACATGGTCATCTTGATGTTTCGCATGTCGTTGATGACGTTCCCCCATGGCTTTTGGTGGAAAACTGGAGTCATGACTAGTGTGAATGGTTTCTCCTTTATTCTGACGGAAGTGTTCAAAATTATCGTACAGTTGTGATTCACGATCTTTGTTTGTTAATTCAGAACCTTCAAGGAGCATCTTCACAATATCCCAAATATCCTTTGCATCAGTGTAATGATTGATAAGAGTGTAGATGTCTTTTGGTAACCCTCGAAGTTTAAGACTTATTCAGTTACCTGGAATGTCCTGCCACGTTATATCCGAACTTATCTTCAGGTACAAGGTTAGAGTAGACTCGAGCCTCGTTCTGCTTGTGGGACCTAGATGTAAGGCACCTTCATTCCCTTCAGCAAGTGTTTCCCGAAATGTTCCCATCTGAAATGGTCCTTCATCAATCGACTTTTAGATGGTCACTCCATTCTCTTTACCCTGACAATACAGTCGAATTGTTAGCCTCAAAATATTGAGTCAAACATGAAGTTCGTTCATTATGTATTTAAGTCTCGGTCAATCAATTAGTTACGTTGTAATAGCGGGAAAGTATCGGGAATCGAGCTGAATATTATCTATATTGTATAATGTTTCGGGTTTATTCCCAAGGCAAAACCCGAGCCCGGGTCTTCCTAAGGTTTTAATAATTCTCCGCGCGTCAACTTTTATGTAGTGTCGGTGGGAGTATAATTCCAAGAACTCATAACAAAAATAATACAAACTACGCCACAATTATGAAAAAAAAACAAAATACACATACAATAAGAAATACCATACAACATTAATTAAATAAGGAACTTTTCTACTTGGAAAAAGTAAGTTTGTTCAAAAAATCTAAGAAATATCTTTTCCTCTTTTTCTCCTCTCTTCTTAGTTTCTCTTCTAGAAACAACTCTTTCTTTCTCCTTTCTAGTTCTAATTTCGTGATCGATTGTATGTTCTGAAGTGTTAAACGGGTTCCTACAATTGGCATCAGAGCTACGTGTGGATTCGTGGTTGATTCGTGTGGTTTAACAAGATCAAATTCGATGATGGGTCTAACAAGAAGTCACAATGAACAAAAAAAATCAACCCGGATTTTTGTGCTTATATGTGTGAATGTTTATGTTATTAAGCAACGATCTAGGCAAAAGGTAGCTAATTGTGCCAAGAGAATCAAGTTAAAAAGGTCAAATAAGGGTGATTCTTAGGCCATTTTGGTGGAAAAGTCCGTAATTTTTTAGTCGGGTGCGTTTAGATCTCTAGTGAAAGTTTTATTGCGTTTTGATTTTTTTTGTTGCGTTTTGATTTTTAGTTGCATTTTGATTTTTTAGTTGCGTTTTGATTTTTAGTTGCGTTTTGATTTTTTAATTTTTTTTCTTGCGTTTTTGATTTTGTCTTGCGTTTTGATTTTTTTTGGGTTGGTATTGCGTTTTGCTACTACGTTTTAGGTACATTGAAGACTTTTATGCTGCCCAAATTTCGAGAAATCATTTGACATTACTTGGACTTCAAAAGGCACTGCGTTTTGTCAAGAAATATTGTGTGAAGAAAAGGGTTTCAGTAAAACAGCCATAACTTTTGATCCGTAAGTCCGTTTCAGGCCCGTGAACTCTCAAATCAAAGAGAAAAACGAGATGGAAGCAGCTATATCCACCCTTTGGCTGGTTACGGACTTTTCGAGGCCCAAAACCCTCGTTTACTATGAGTTATTGACATTTTTTAGTTTTTTAGAATTTGTGTTAGACTTGTTTTTGTTCTAGCTCACGGCCCATCTGTATTTTTTTGGCCCGATTCAGATTGGTGAGCCTATTTAAACAATCTGCTGTAACCCTAGCCAGACAATTATCTGTTTTTATACAATTAAATCGTTGGCCGCTGATTCCGAATTAAATCATTCACGATTTTCTATTGATTTTGTAAAATCCCGTTAATTCATTTATCGGTTTTAATCTAGAGTGTAAAATCCCTGTGAACGTGAATTGCATACACAACCACACTTCAATCAATAATATCACTTAAGGATCCAACAAAAATTTTCACACTTCCTAATTCACGTTCTTTAAAAATGGAAAACAAAATACTTCATCTTCGGGTTTCCGTGCTGAGAGGGACCCAGGATACTGTAAACTGCAGATGCAAAGCCAAAGATTTTCAAAGATCAAACTCCTTGAACAAATTAAATGACTTAAATAACCACTAACTTCTCGAAAAGATAGTAGTTATCTTGTATCAACAAGCTTTTGCACAACTCTTTGGTGATGGTGTCAGAACCTTCAAGTTTCAGTTATCTCAACACATGAATAAATTAGCAAACACTTCTCAGTGTGTGCCAGAAACACTTCCGAGATGGATTCCCAAATCCGTTCTAGGGAAGATCAAAGTACCGTTTGAAAGGTTCATTTTAACTTCTGACTTGTTAATGCCTCTCGATATTTATTCAAGATCTTTTTCATCAGATCGAGAAGTAAGAGAAAACTTCAGAGATTACACTAAAATGACAGCTCAAACATTCAAGGAAACAATCATCCAGAACATGAACTCCATTGAGCAATGTATAATAGAAAGAGCAAGTCATGAGCAAAAGGAGCTTAAGATGACTTGAAAAGTGAGGATGAAAAGCAGTTGCAGATTCAACAGTGCAAAGGTTCAAGCGGTTCAATCCTCGGTTTACCAGTTCAGGAGAATTGAAACAATCAAGTTGGATTGAATAGATGAGAGATTTGATAAACAGAATTGGAAGGCCATACAGTTACATGCGCAAAGATTCATGAGGTCTCATCTGAAGAATTAGTTCTACTAGTCAGCCATTGGAAGGTACAAACCATGCTGAAAATGATGTGTTTGCCCATGTGAGACGACATTTCTTGGCACAACCTGACTCCATTAACGACACAATATGTTTTGGCGAATGATGATTGCAAATGTCTCCTGATTCATCAAATATATGTACTAATTGATAATCTGTTGATTCAAAATGCTGACTGCTGTGCAAATGTGTTGATGAGGGTTTGCTGCGCTTGCTATATTTATTGTAATTTGACTCTTGATACGGACGGAACGGAAACAAAAGGTATTAAAAACATTAAGAAAGCCAAGTGTTATCATTAACTCAAAAAAACTTAAGGAGTGCAAAATAACTTGATTGAGACTAGTCGGGCTAGGGGAGGTACTAGCAGTCGGGATAGTTGCCTGATTGCACTTCAGACCAACAGGACTGCGCTTGACGAAGTACACGGCCTTAATGACGAACGAGTGATTATATATCCTTCAAACCAAAGTTAAATGAAACTCTCGGACTATTAGCTCTTAAAGACATTGACATACAGAGGGTTTAAAAACTAAAGGCTGTGAAATTTCAGTTGGTCAATCAGAAACACTGAATATGAGCTATCCGAAAGAGTCTGTTTCAACTAGGTCACAATTTGAAGGTCAAACTCAAGAGATCACGTATAAGGTTATTTCGGATTTAACGGTTAGGACGGAAAACAGACTTAAACGATGATTGAATTGGACAAACAAATAAAGTTTTTAAATGAAATTTCTTTTATAAACGCAATCAGTCAATTAGACCATTCAATGATAGCACCCAACTGCGCAACGTCATAATGGTAGATCAACCTTTGCTAATCCAAAGTGACCTCAAGATAGCTCCAATCCAAAAAGCCGCGTGTGTATGAGAATCCCATCTGATACTTCCTGATCCTGCAAACATGATTTTGCCCCCAATGGGGAAGAGACAGTGACTTCTTGAAAACGGAAAGTAGCTAAAATTGGATAAAGACAAAGTGAACACCATATGATTACACATATTCAATACCGTCTTTAATGAACTTTCAAGCCACCACTCCCAAACCTATCATGATCAGTTGGAAACACGCCGACAAAGTTAGGAAGACAATGTGGAGAAAAACCGTTTAACAGAACAAAAAACCAAACATTGCTAACAACGCTCTGTCCTGTTTCTTACCCGTTTCTAAGTCGTTAGTAAAAAGTAGACAAGTTTCTAACGAAATGACAAACAACTTCATATCATTTTTAGAACAATTTGTGGACAAGTTGGTTAATCATACTTATAGTGCTATTCCTAAACCCAACTGCTAAGAGTATGGAAGTTTTGCTCAAAACTCTTATTCATGCCCTCTTTCAAATAAAACTCATACTGGTCAGTATTGTTTATTTCATGAACTTAAAACAGAAATGCAGACGGATTTGGTGTACGTTAACTTTCAATCCCTTGAAACTGAGGTTGACGAACTTGACTCTGAAAAGGTGATTTTTTCAAAATATATGATTACTTCTCGAAGAGTGTGTTTTACTAATCGATGTTATATGTTCAGATTTGCATTCTTGTTATGATTTTAATGCTTACTCCTGAATTTGTACAATGTTGTATCTTCATACAAGTCAACGAATGTGAATGTCTTGCACAAAAGCATTCGAAACAAACTGAATCTGTTTAACAAAGAAGTTCATCCTAATAAATGTTAACAAGTTTTTTTTCTAAACTTGAAAAAACACTCGATTTCTCTAGAACTTGCTTTCCCAACAATGTAAAGAACACTGAAAAACCACTCCCGTATTGCAAAGACTACACACAGATCTAATGTATTTTCTGAAAAGAACGAAAACAATATATGAAATACCATATTTGACAGCTCAAATGCAGACAAGAACATAGCAATAAGTGCATTTAAAGAAAACTCATTGAGAACTGCCAGGGGGAAAGTCTGTGGAAACTCAGTTTAATCAACCATCTGTAGTTGCCAACCAACTGCTCAACGAATTCCAAACCATCAGTTTAGGACAAAACCGACTCTCATTTTTAAATTCTCTGAAATGAGAAGTTTTCCAATGAAAACAGTCGGGTTATCAAAAACTAATGTGTCGGCAGTATGTTTATAAATCAAGTCATCACAGAATTTTTGCCATCAGAATAAGAACACAACACGTTCGGCAACACCAATGTGATTGCACCTGGCCCCTCTAGGAATAACCCAAAGCATGTGTCATTTCAGTACCTAAAGAATTAGTGGCTCAATGACATGGTCCATAATACTACTAGGAAAGCTAAGAACGTAGCACCAACTTCAGAAAGTCAAAGAATGTGAATGGACAAACTAGTATGATTGATATGCTAGATTACCCAACACTGCATAATGTTAGTTGCAAACCAAAACTAGGAATTGCAAGCTACAATAAGTAGTCGGGTCTCAAACACATCTGTTCCTTAGGAGAACATAGCAACACATAAGCCTTTCTTTAAGTTCAATGACTTTGCAATGTCTACATGCAACAACAGTGCCTTTACAGTGCAACATCATTGTTTGAATGCGTCTTTTAGAATACCTCTCAAGGTTAAATCCTGTACCTCTGCACGAATATAAGGCTGCCAATAATCCCATAAGAAACAAAGCGATATATGCCGTAGAAAAAGTCAACGAGCATCATAAGGAAAACCAGACAAGACAGATCCCAACAGGGGACATAGGTTCTCAACAAATTTACCACTGTCCCTGAGAAAACAATGAATCCTAGATCTTGTCTTAGGTGGAAACCAACGGGTAGAATCTTTAGTAATGTTCATCTTAGGTGGATTCCCACAGGAAAGTTACTCAACTCTTGCACGGGCAAGGTTGACAGTGAACCCGCGCATGGTTCAATAGTAGATATCCCTCATATTCATGCATGCAAACAAACTCTGGGTTTAAGTGCAGGTACGTCATTTAATAGTCAAAAGCAAGAACAAATTGACCTAAATGCAGATGCACTATACAATGAAAAGCAGGAAAATCTAAGAGTGTGGTTGCTGAAATTACTGATATCTAAGAAACCAGTGCCAGAATGGTTTCACAAAAGATGAAATCTTCAAATGACGTTTGAACACAACAGTTCAAGCCTCGGTCGTCAACGATAAATGGCGTCTGCTAAAAATAACACTTCAGGCCCCGTTCCTCAATGTTCAAAATGATGTCTGATCACATCAGTTCAGACCTCGCACCACAACGACAAGAGATGTCTGTTGAACTTTTGGTGAAAATGTCATCTTCAGGCTCGTTCCTTTCAAGACAAACGGCGTCCGGACCTATGACAACCTTGACCCCGTTGCCCAAAGACAAATGTTGTTCCTTTAGCAGAAACGACAGATTCGTCACAACAAGGGTTAGAGAAATTCTCCTTCTGTCCTTACTTGAAGCACATATTACAATCCAAACACACGGTCTCGTAGGAAACCAACAATGATCAGCACGAATGAATCGTTTCAAGAAGATGAATTTATCCATCCTTTTTGTACACGGGTACAGAAAAGAAATTGTTGAGTCTCTCACGCAACATTGTTATACCGATGTGCATTCATTTCAACCACAAAGTTATAATTACCGATGGACCCGAGATAGTACATTTAGAACAAGTTCGTGGGAATGGCAAACTCCACAATTGCCAGTTCAACCAAGACGGACAGCTTGCCACCGATCCTGAAATGTGTATGTTCGCCGCTTCACGGTGAGTATTGTCTGGAAGTAAAGGAACATTAAGGGAGGCAAAGGCTGATTCTGCATGGTGTCGAAGCATGCAGGATGAGCTTCCACAGTCTCGACAGACTAAAGTCTGGGGAACTCGTCGACAAGCCATTTGGCAAGATGGTGATTAAGCAAAAGTGGTATTATGGAAGAACAAAACGGCTGAAGATCAGCTGTAATTCGCAACAAAGCACGACTTGTAGCTAAAGGGTATGCTCAGGAAGAAGGTGTTGATTTTGAAGAATCATTTGCACCAGTTGCTCGCTTGGAAGCAGTTCGGATTTTTGTTGCCCACGCAGCACACAAGTCCTTTCCAATCTATCAGATGGACGTATTTAAAAAAGGGCTTTCTTAATGGTACATGAAGGCGGAGCGTTTATGTTGCTCACGCCACAAAAGGGTTCGTTCGATCTCAGATCATCCAGAAAATAGGTCTACCTTCTAAGGAAATGTGTTGTTATGGATTTAAAGCATCTCAAGAGCCTGGTACGATGAACTAACACATTCTCCCTGATGTCCAAAGGCTTTACCTAACGGTACAATTGAACCCAAACTTTCTACAAGATAAAAAACTGGGGGCGGATATTCTACTAGAGCAGATTTACCTTGAGACATAATTTTTGGGTCTGCTAACCTAAATATTTAAAACAGATTGAACAAGTTAAAAGCAAAGTAGAATTTTGAAATGTCTAATGGGGAGATGAAAATTCTTTTTAGGACTTCCGATCACCAGTCCCACAAGGTTTTTTTTCATCAGGCCAAGTTCCGCTTTCGCGATTCTGAACAAAAGCATAATATGGACAATTGTCACTCATTGGTACACCATTGGCTACAAAACCCAAAATAGATGTAGCATTTGAGTGGAGAACCCGTGGGACCAATGTGATTATCGTCGTAAAATTGGTTCACTCACTGTACTTGAGTCTAGTAGACCAGACTTTAGTGCAAGAGTTGCTATTGATGCCACGTTCTCAAGCACGAACCAACTAAAAGCCCGTCTAAGAGGCTTAAAAGAATCTTTAAAACATAAAAGTGAACATAACATGGGACTCTGGTATCCAAAGATTCTGCGGCTTTGAACTGAACAGATTTTCAGACGCTGCTCATGCGGATGCCTTGGATACTCGTAAGCACTTCTAGGAGGGAAACGTATGGGTGATAAACTTGTAAGTGGAATGTTCAAAGAAACAAACCTGCACCTGCAATGTCTTTAGCAGAGGCAGAGTACGTGGCGTTATCTGCCGTTGTGCTCATGTTATGTGGATCGAGACACCAACTTCAAGATTATGGCTTCATACAAACAAAATACCCTTGTATTGCGACTCTCAGTCAGCCATAGCAATTCATGCAGAACCCGTACAACATTCACTGATCAACAGCACATCCATACTAAATACATTTCATAAAGGAACAGGTTGAAATTGGTATAATTGAATAAAACTATATTTTGTCAGAAACTGAATACCAATTTAGCTGCATGTTTACGAAAGCCTTCTTGAGGATGGTTTAAGTAATCTGTTAGAACGGATTGGTATGAGATGATTGACTCCAGCTGAACAGGAGGTTCTGACAAATGAGAAGCTTGATATCATCTAATCAAACCTCACCATGTATAATATTTTTCAGAAACGCAGAAAATACAAAACAAAATATAAACTTCAAAAAGGAAAAATACCATAATCAGAAATCAGCACAATTTCCCAAAAGATTCTTCTCGACTGTCTCTTGGAATCGATAACTTTACGTGCTTAGAAATGTCGATTACAAAATACACGGGTGTGTAAATGAAGATCGAGCGAGAAGTTGCAAATAGTTTCACACATGTCGATTTCTAATTTTCTAGATGGCTTATGTGCGAATGTCAGTACTAACCCGTGACTTCAATAAAGGAAGGTTTATAACTGATCTCCAACGTAGAAAATTAACATTTCTCGGCTCTTGAGCTGTTCTTAAAGTCATGCACATTGTTTTTAGCTCAAGAAAAAAAAGGAAAGTGTACGTTTCAGTGCGCATACCTTAAACGTGTTAGAGAGATAGTCTTAACATCTGTTTTTTTCACAAAAGTTGAACATAATTTTTCAGAATTCTCGTAAGACAATTCATAATCTTTCAAAATTGTGTGTTCAACACTCCAACCCTCACAATGTTTTCAAAAGACAACAATTTTTCAATTGGTCCTATTTTTGAGGGGGAGTTTTTCGAAAAACAAAGTTTTAATGTTTTTGGATACATCATCAACGACCATTTAATGTATTCAAAACATTATCAAAATGTTCCAAACCATTCATGCTGACAATATTTTCTCCCACAGATTTTTCAAGACATATTTTAATCACAAGGTATTTCAAAAACTAAGTGTTTATTATTTAAAATAAGGGGAGAAAATGTAATTAAAATATGATCTATTCGACTCAATGTGCTGAAGAAAAGGTTTTATGGTTCGATCTTATACCCAACAACCATCTTAATTTCACGACGAATCTGAAGTCATTAAGCGTGGTAGGTTAGGAATCAAATCTATGATCCAACCCAGAACCGGAGGATCTACCAAGGATAATCCAAGTTAGAAATAGCAGTCCTTAGGTTATGATTGGAGATGATGTATCTGGGGAATAATGATCCGCCTCAGATTGAGCTAACACTCAAACAATCACAACAAGTGTTATTAATGACGCTCTTGGTAAGCATTGAAGGGCGCTTGAAGAATGGAAACAGATATGTTATGTATAAGGGTTCTAAGAAAGAAGCCCTACACACAACTTAACGCCAGAATGAAACAGGGTCACTAAATATGCTGTCGAATCACAGTGATTGCTGACATTGAAACACGACCTCATGGACCCAATGATGCAAAGCACAACCCTCTCAGCCATTCGGGTTTCCTTCAACAGAAAACTTGTCTCATTTGTCACGGAGACCAACGTTATCTATTGGAATCTCACTCCGAGATTATTGATATTGAATAGGTCGGCAATATATCCAGCTCGAGTACTAAAACCAAATGCACTAATCGAGTCTAGTGCCACGAGATCAATCAAATCTCGTTTTAGGACACATCCCATTTTTCTCTCACTAAAACTACACAATGATCCATCTAATTTATTTTGATCAACCAAGACCCCCCGAAAAGGTGTTTTTTTATCCTTGTCAGATACTATAAGTATTCACAATGAAGATGGAAATCCTGCTTGAGCCAGCATCAAACAAGCTCTTGGTAGGTGACTTGTGAGATTCTATATGAATCAAACTTGTGACAACTGGATATCGATTTGGTCCAGTAAATGAATTGACGGTTGATGAATTTTGATAAAAACATGACACTCTCGATGTGTTACAAAAACTCTTTAACGAGTGACACGTCGATTGATTTTCAAATCAATTTTCTCGTTTATCACTAACGTAAACCTGCAGGTCAAACGGTGGTAACGGCAACCTCAATCCCATTCAAATGCTCAATCTACGAAGACATACTATCTAGAAAGCTCAAGATTTAAAGACAAAGACTTCCGCAAACTCTGATTTAAAGCTTTCAAGATAATGCAAAAGTATGAGCATGTTGGTCAAAAACAAAAGATCGCAAGATGGCATAGACGATAAAGACAATGACAAAGGCTCAAAGTCAAGATCGCAAAGCATGAAGGAACAAGCCTACAACAGATAACAAAGAGAAAGACCAAGAACACTCGAGCTTAAACGACAAAAGCAATCTCACTGATCTCATGAAGGAGTGTCATCAATGAACTCACTTCGGGGGAGATTGTTAGCCTCAATTTATTGAGTCGAACAAGGAAGTTCGGTCACTCTACGATGGAGCTTCGGTCTTTAATTAGTTAATGTTGTAATAGGATAATATCGGGAATCAGGCTCGATAGTTAATCTAATATTGTATATGTTTCGGGTTTAATCCCAAGCAAAACCCGAGCCCGGGTCCTAGTTAAATATCCCGCGCGTCATTTAACGCGACGGGGTATATAAGCTTTTTCTTCTTTAGAAAAAGTCAGAAGTTGAAGTTGTGAAGTTGTTCAAAATATCTAAAATATCTTTTCTCTTTTCTCTCTCAATTCTCTCTCTAGTTTCTCTCTCTAGAACAACTCTTTCTTTCTCATTTCTAGTTCCGATTTCGTGATCGATTGTATGAAGTGAAGTGTTAACGGGATCCTACAATTGGCATCAGAGCTACGTGTGGATTCGTGGTTGATTCTTGTGGTTAAACAAGATCAAATTCGTGTGTAATATTGAAGAAAAAAATCAAACCCGAATTTTTGTGCTTAGATGTGTGAATGTTTATGTTATTAAGCAAGATCTAGGCATAAGGTAGCTAATTGTGCAAGAGAAATCAAGTTAAAAGGTCAAAAAGGGTGATTATAAGGCGATTTTTGGTGGAAAAAATCGTATATTTCGTCGTTGCGTTTTGACTCTCTGGCAAAATTCATGTTGCGTTTTGATGTTCTTCATGTTGCGTTTTGATTTTTTGGTTGCGTTTTGGTTCATTGCGTTTTGATTGCAGGTTGCGTTTTGAAGAAATTTCATTGCGTTTTGACCAAATTTCATTGCGTTTTGACCAAATTTCATTGCGTTTTGACCAAATTTCATTGCGTTTTGACCAAGATTCATTGCGTTTTGACCAAAGTCATTGCGTTTTGGTGTCATTGCGTTTTGGTGTCACTGCGTTTTGGTGTCATTGCGTTTTGGTGTCACTGCGTTTTGGTGTCACTGCGTTTTGGTTAAAGATAGCACTGCGTTTTGTCTAGAAATCTTGTGTGAAGAAAAGGGTTTCAGTAAAACAGCCATAACTTTTGATCCGTAAGTCCGTTTCAGGCCCGTGACCTCTCAAATCGAAGAGAAAAACTATGAATTATTGACATTTTTTAGTTTTTTGGAATTTGTGTTAGACTGGTTTTTGTTCTAGCTCACGGCCCATCTGTATTTTTAGGCCCGTTTCAGCTTGGTGAGCCTATTTAAACAATCTGCTGTAACCCAAGCCAGAAAATTATCTGTTTTTATACAATTAAATCATTGGCCGCTGATTCCAAAATTAAATCATTCACGGTTTTCTATTGATTTTGTAAAATCCCGTTAATTCATTTATCGGTTTTAATCATAGACGTGTAAAATCCCGTGAACGTGAATTGCCAAATTTTTATTAATAACTGAAATGAATACAAAGAGTTGAAAATGAAATTACAATTAGTTAAAAACCATAATCTGAAAAATTACATGAAAATAAGCTAAATATTGAGCTACTAAAAACTAGAAAATAAGATTATTCTCTTTATGAGTGAGAAGGTCTTGTATTTATAGCATGAGAGGAAGCTTCTAGGTCTTCAAGTTTGTTACACGCTCCTTTTAATCCACACCCTTCATTCTTTTCAATCATTGGATACCAGTCTTTCACCGTTAGATCAATAGGTGATCACACGGATTGCCAGCGTGGCAATCCTTGTGTCAAAGGCTGTGTACTTCTTTTGCACTAAATTTAGTGCAAAAATTCCTTTCCTTGTGTGTTTCCTTGCATTCCCACGTGTCATTCCTGTCAGTGTCTTAGCCAATGGGAGGCTTTGGTGACGTCTTCTTTTGCCAACTTATAACTTGGTACTCGAATCTTAGAGCCGATGCTATCTAATTGATTTGACCCTTTGATTTGAGGTGAGGTTAAACGGAGAAGACGGTGAATAGTAACAAACAGGATTTCCCGCCCTTTTCTTTTCTTTTTATATCTTTGTTTGACCCGGGGTGTGAGGATTTGACTTGGGCTTTTATAAAAAGAAATGGGCTTTTATAAAAAGAAATAGGCCAGGTGAAAAGGTTTAAGGGTTTATGTTTAGGAGATAACGACCGTTATCTCTTAAGTATAAAAGAGATAACAGTGTTAGGTTTTAGGGTCTTTTGTGTAATATGATTTAACTTTGAGGACTGATTTGGTAATTTTGAGGGTTTTGTCCTTTTGTGGTTGACCAAAGTTGACCAGGGGTTGACTTTTGATGACCTTTTGTTTGAAACTTCCGGCTCTTATGCACTCTTTCCATTCTCGTGTTCTTGTTTGTCCGGCTTTGACCGTTTTCTTATGATATTTGCATTATCCATACCTACACATACATAAACAACAAAATACACAAATACAAGCATATTTTTGCACATTTTAATCATTTAAAGGTCATTTTTGGTGTAAAAAGGATATGTGATTTTTCACATATCACACATATATGAACAGCATAAAGTGATCAGGCAGCACTAATCATTTCCTTGGACAGTAGTAATTAGTTACTTTAATCAATAGAACAGTAACCATGTACAGTATTAATAGCCAATTTGAGCCCAAAAGTATATTACACTCAAGCATATTAAACAAATTGTCTTTTTTTTTTTCTTTGTAAACTCAAGCAGTTACTAACTCATATAAGCCTTGGAACTTGTAGTAACTTTTTACTATTTTATTACCCTTAAAGCCATTCAAATTTAAACTAAACGAACAATGCTTTCCAATTGTATAAAAATTCTCACGTGCCTTTAAAGAATTAGGTTTATTCATATCCTCTCCACAAAATCGAGCCATCATGACTTATAAACAATAGTTGTAAAACCGTTTCACTGTTTTCATCAGTTATAATTCATTTTATTTGATGGTAAACCTGGTATCTGTAGAAATAAAATTCATAGCTTCGGAGCGTTTATTCTTCTGTATATCAATGATTGGTTATTAAAACTTTTTCAAACCAAAAACGATATGCAATAACACCGAAACCCTAAAAACCAATTAGGGTTTAATGAGTTCGTTCAAGTGATAATCGCTGAAGTATAGACCATAAACAAGCATTCAAACGTGCAACTAATGTGTAGAAACCATTCACAAACCATCATAATCATCAGTTGTTGATTAGGGTTTCAATAAAAGAAATCTGTGTAAACAATAAAAAAACCTAACCAAATATTAGAGTTTTGAATCAGCCTTGAAAACGTAAAAATTGCATAAACCACAAATCGAAACCCTTTTAAAAATAGTAACAATGCTTGAAGATCGTATTGCATACCCAAAGCAGGTAGAGAGGACAATCATAAACATTGTTACGGCAACTTAACTTCAAAACCCTAAAAACGTTTTACCACAAAACGATTTCTTGAAAATTAGGGTTTTAGGGTTTCTTCAAAAACCTTGTTGATCCTAGATCAAGATCCCCATAGATTTGATACCAATTGTGAAAACCTAAAGATCGTTGTAAGCTCAGATTGTTTAGATCTATATCTATGATGAATAACAAAGATAATAACATGCAGCAGAACAAGAACAAATCAATGTTATTATAACAAGGTTTTATCATTATCTTCATCAAATGGTAGAACGTGTTATCTAAACTATAACAAGGAATCAAAGATCCTTGAGGCTAAAATAACCAAAACCTAGGCATCTAGATTGTGTAGAACACGCCTAACACACACATGTTAGGTACACATGGAACATACGATTTTGTACACCTAAACTCTCTCAGAAGGTCACACATCTGGAAGTGGGGAGGGTAGGATGGAACATCAATTTGAATTGATGGCTAATGTACCAATCACACCCTATGGTTCACCTATCCCAGGAGGTTACACACCTAGAAGTGATGAGGGTAGAATGAAACTACAGGAATTGATGACTATTGTATACAAAATTGTCAAAACATGTGCTTGACTTGGAAAAAGAGAATGATGCTTAAGCTGTAGAGATCCTCAAACTAATGAAATGAATCAAGAGATTAGAAAGACAAAGGAAGTCAAGCAACTCACAACCAAGAAGTAGGAAATACAGACAGTTTGAATCTTCAGATGATGATTTGAATAAAGAGGATGCATCCAAATAGGGGAGGAGAAATGACAAGACAAAGAAATGACAAGACAAATTAATGGCAAGACAAAGAAATAATAGGACAAAGCCAATGTTATGTAATTGCTGAAATGGAAATTGCATGAAAATTATGGAGTTCACACTCTGTTTATGGATGGTACACCTATGGAGATTCATATGCTGGTAGAGAAAAAGTACCCACTGATCAAGAATTATTAGAGAAGATGCTGAACTTGCAGTTAGAAGCTGAAGAAGAAAGTATTATGGCATTTGAGCTTATCAAGTTCATCAAATCAATGCTTGAAGAGTAGTAAAATGTTTGAATACATCCTCCTAATGACCGAGAAGCTTAAACTGAAGAAACTTAATGATTGATAAGTAAATATCAAGTTTAGGGGAGGATTGTTGGGATTTTTGAGTTACTACTGCCAGAACTACTTTACTATTGCTGGTTCAAGATTGATACTGCTACTGAAGATTAAAGAATATAAACTAAGTCATTAGTACTGCTAGTTGTAATAGTTAGTACTGTTAGTTATAGTTAGTACTGTCAGTACAAAATGATAGATCGTTAGTACTGCTAGTTAGTTTATTAGTACTGTTAGTATTATATAGTTAGTACTGCTTATGTGATATGCATGAGATATATTAGGAATAGATATGCATGATCATTTAACGCGTTTTGTAAGCCCATTAGGGTTTTCCTTAGTGTATAAAAGGAACCCTACGGCATAGTTAGATATATCAATCTTCATAGAAAACACATATCTCATAGTTAGTTATTCTGTAAACCTTGACATAATATTTGCAATCAATATATTCAAGTTTAGTATTCATTATTCTTCTTAGTATTGCAAGTTAGATTCCGCATAACTTGTAGTATTCACAATCATAGTTTCTCATATAGTTAGTTTGGATTTATCCAAGTTAACTAAGCTTTAACAGGCTAAAGAAGATCCATTTATTTGGGACTTCACATTCTTTCCCCTCAACAAGTTGTTGATGCCCTTCCCGATTGACCTTATTCCACCACGTTGCTCATCTCGCAATTAGACTTGATGGTTTTAAATTTTGGTTTGGCGAGTGTAAAAGGCTTCCATGTTTGGGTTAACATTAGGTGGGTTTGAAAAGATTTGAGGAATGTCATTCGACAATGAATTGATAAAACGAGAAGGGAAGGAGTACTTGCACGCGTGGTCCCTTCATCTTTTCCATCATCATCATCATTGTTGGGATGAGAGGAGGATGGTTGACCGAAGGCAGGAGAAGAAGAAGTAGAGGAACGACCTCTTCTCGTGCCATAATCCTTTCGAGTCTTTCGCTCTTGTTGAGCGGAAATAGGATACATGACACGATCGTATAAGACATAACGATCGTTAGAGAACTCGGGACTCTCGGACATGACGTATTTAAACAAGCAAGTCAATAACATACCGTATGGTAGAATTAGCCGTGCTTGTTTAATGACCCACTCCATTTGTTTTGCAATGAAGTATGCAAGATTGTATGACTCGGACCTAGCGATATAATAAAGCATATGACAAAGACATGCCAGAACATGATCC
>BQNB010059763.1:0-33464 GCA_026074375.1 Tanacetum coccineum | reverse complement strand
TCACCGTTAGTAATAACATGCCAAAGATCTAGATCTTTTGATTTAACATATGTCTCGAATCTATTTTTCTAATAAATAAAACTATCACTTTCAAAAAGTGGTGGTCTTTGTATAGATTTCCCTTCTAGATATTTGTCGGAATCCATAGATCGATCCAAGCTTTAAAATACAATATATTTTAAAAATATTGAGTGACCTTGACTTCTGATATCAAATATGGAAACTAAAGGGGAGGGGGTTGAATAGTTTATAGGTTCTTTTTCGTTTTAAAAGTTTACTTTAAAAAACGTTTAGATTCGAGTTGTATGTTTAATCAACCAACAATATGAACTAACAATTACTATCAAAACTATGCCTAAATAACAATAGCAATAATAAGTAAAGAGATAAAAAAGGAACAATCAAACCAAGAAGCCAAGATTTTATAGTGGTTCGGCTACGAAGCTCCTCTTCGCCCTACTCCACTCCCCGAGTATCCTACTCGAGATTTCACTATGTCAACAAGCTCCCTTTAGGCGGAGAAAACCATTTACACGTCGCTTACGTTATTTTCTGACACTAAGTTAGATGTCGAGTCCTAATCTTAGCTAGAACTAATCTATCATTTCACAGGATATACATACTTACTAGATCTACACAATTGGATCTACACAATATCCGAATCACACAAATACACAAGATAAATACAATAGAGATTTAGAACTTAGAAGAAGAGAAGAGTGATCACTAATCAACACTTTGTTTCTTGGCGAATACGAGTGTTCTTCTCTTGCACTTGATAGAGATGAAAGATGAGATGAAGAAGATAAGATGAGATCACTTGAAACAAGATCTAAGAATGTTAGTGATCAATATTTTTAGTGAGAGAAAGAAGAGAGAGAAAGAACTGAAAAATTTTGTGCAAAGAGGAATATTTTTCTGCTGGGAATGGAGCAGTATTTATAGACAGGAGATCCCAACGGTAACTGGAGGCGGTCCCGGCGGCCCCATATATATATGGGGGCCGCCAGACCTATAAGGGGGCCGCTCCTAGACTTCGCTCCTGTTTTTGTCTTTTTGTGGTGAAGGTTGTATCTGCTATGGAACCTTCCATTTTGGAGGGAAAATTTGAAATTCAAATTTTAAGTCTTTAATAAAACTTTTCTTTTAATTAGAAAATATTTTGCAAATGTATTTTTAAGAAAATACTTTTGTAGAATAAAAAGTGAGGTTTAAGAGAAAAATATTTTCTTGATCACTAATCATGCTTAATGATTTTGTTTATCCATACCTTAAGTGATCATTAATCTTAGAAATGAAATTTCACACTTAATAATTTGTGAACGTTTATTTTTATCGTAAACGTTTTTACATTTTGTTATTATCAAAACAATGAGAGGTCAAAAAATATAAATAACATTTTTAGACATTATTTGTATTAACATACTTCAAAATCAACAAGCCACTCTCAAAGACTTGCAAAACCAAATTATTGTCATTTCAAAAATGCTTCAAGAAATGCCCCAAAGTGGTCTTCTAAGTAACACCGAACAAAGCCCCAAGGATTTGAAGGCGGTTTTCACTAGAAATCAAAGAGCACAAAGGAACATGGATTTGGGGGAAGAGGGTAAAAGGGAAGTGATCGAGGAAAATATTGAAGAGACTAAAGAAGATGAGGTCGAAATCAAAGAGGAGTTGGTTGTGAAGAAGCCTAAGGGAAATAATGTGGTATTAGAAGAAAAGGTAGTGAAGGAGAATGAAGGTTCAAGTGGAAATGACATTTAACTGGACAAGATGAAACCACATTGCCAAGAAAGTACCGCATATGTTCCACCACCCATTAAACCATATGTACCCATAATTCCTTATCCTCAAAGATTAAGGAATCGATAACAAAAGATTCAATATGGTAACTTTCTTGAAATATTTAAACAACTACATGTGAATATCCCTTTTGGTGAGGCTTTAGCTTAAATGCCTAAATAAGCTAAGCTTCTTAAGGACTTGCTTTTAACAAGAGTAAGCTTGAGGACTTGTCTAATGTAGAGCTAAATTCTAATTGTTCAGCTATAGTGTTGTATAAAATACATAAGAAGATGGGTGATTTGGGTCCTTTTACTTTGCCATGTGGCCTCGACAACAACACGGTGAAGCAAGCTTTGGTTGACTTGGGGGCTAGCATTAACATGGTGCCTTACTCTTTATTTATGAAGCTATCACAAAAGAAGCTCACACCAACAAGGATGAGCATTAGGCTTGCGAGTCATACATATAGGTACCCTAAGAGTATAGTTGAAGATATGTTGGTTAGGGTAGGGAAGTTCAATTTTCCTGCCGACTTTGTAATTTTGGATATGGATGAAGATGTGCAAGTTCCTATTATTCTTAGAAGGCCATTTCTCATCACTTCAAAGGCTTTGATTGATGTGTTTAATAAGAAAGTTACACTTAGGGTGGGTGATGAATCAATGTTATTTGATCTTTCAAAATCAATGAAACATCCTAAAGAAAGTGATGATACGTTATATTACGTTGAGGGATTTTGAAAATGAAAATTTTCAAGAAGTTGAAACAACAGGATGCATAAATCCATATGGTGAAAAACCATACAGCCATACACCCTCAACAGAACCTTCTGATCAAAGCATACAGCCATACGTGATAAAAGCATACAGCCGTATGCTTTCATCAGAATGCATACACGTGTATGGTTTAGAGGCGTACATCCGTATGCTCTACCTGATTGATGATTTTGAACTAGAAAGTATGGAACCCTTCTACTTTGATTGGGGGAGGGGGTGATGTTTTAAAGGAAGCCATTAATTTTGAGTTGGGAGACGATGATAATAAAAGAGGTATTAGCCATTAATTCACCTCTCATCACCAAAATTGAGAAGCTTCCACAAGATGATACTTTTAAATTAAAACCTTCAATTGAAGATCCGCCCACACTAGAACTCAAAGATCTTCCAAGTCACTTGGAGTATGCTTTTCTTGCGGAATATTCCAAACTCCCGGTTATCATTTCTAAAGATTTATCGTCAATTGAGAAGGAGAAGTTACTTGTGGTACTTAAAGAACATAAGAGGGCAATTACATGGAAGATTTCTGACAACAAAGGAATTAATCCATCATATTGTACTCATAAAATCTTAAAGAAGGAGGATTATAAGCTGGTTGTTCAACATCAAAGGAGGGTTAATCCAAACATTAAAGAAGTAGTAAACAAGGAAGTGGTGAAATTACTTGATGCGAGGTTGATATATCCCATCTCTGACTTACCATGGGTTAGCCAGGTTCAAGTAGTTCCTAAGAAGGATGGGATGACCATTATGATGAATGAAAAGAATGAGCCCATGCATACAAGAACCGTCACGAGATAAGGGGTTTACATTGATTATAGAAAGTTAAATGATGCTACCTGAAAGGATCACTTCCTACTTCCTTTCATTGATCAAATGTTAGAGAAGTTGGTGGGAAATGAGTTCTATTGTTTCTTGGATGGATTCTCTGGTTACTTCCAAATTCCTATAGCACCTGAAGATCAAGAGAAGACCACTTTTACTTGTCCATATGGAACATTCACTTATAGAACGACGCCTTTTGGGCTTTGCAATGTCGTAACTACATTTCAAAGATACATGATGGCCATATTTCACGCCATGATCGAGTCTTCTATGAATGTGTTTATGGACGACTTCTCCGTGTTTGGTAACACTTTTGATTCTTGTTTAAATAATCTTAAAAATATCCTTATTCTTAATTGGGAAAAGTGTCACTTCATGGTTCGAGAGGGTATTGTTTTGGGTCAAAACATTTCATAGTGGAGATGGAAGTCGATAAAGCTAAAATTAAAACAATTTCAAAACTTCCCACTCCCACTTAGGTAAAGGCGTTAAGAAGTTTTCTTAGTCATGCGGGTTTTTATAGAAGGTTTATAAAAGATTTTTCTAAAATTGAAAGACCAATGACACAACTTCTTGAAAAAGATGCGCCTTTTATTTTTACAAATAAATGTCATGATGCTTTTAATTTCTTAAAACAAAAACTCACATGTGCACCAATCATGGTAGCCCCCACTTGGGAGCTACCATTCGAACTAATGCGTGATGCTAGTGACTATGCAGTTAGAGCCGTGCTAGGATAAAGGCATGGGAATCATTTTCAACCAATCTATTATGCAAGCAAGACATTAACAGATGCTCAAGAGAATTACACCACCACGGAAAAAGAATTTTTAGCGATAGTTTTTGCTTTTGATAAGTTTAGGTCCTACCTTGTGTTATCCAAAACCATTGTCTACACCAATCATTCGGCTTTGAAGTACTTATTTGCAAAAAAAGATGCCAAAACTAGACTAATTAGGCGGATCTTACTAATTCAAGAGTTTGATATAAAGATAAGGGATACGAGGGGAGTTGAAAACTTAGCCGCCGACCACTTATCTAGGCTTGAAAATCTATTTTTAGAAAGGTTAGAAGAAAAGGAGATAAGTGATCAATTTCCAGATGAATATTTGTGAAGTATAGCAACCAATCAATCCTTAGGTTTATTTGCTCAAGATGGAACACCATGGTTTGTAGATTATGCTAATTACTAAGTGGATAGGATTCTAAGGGAGGATATAAGTTATCAATAGAAAAAGAAATTCTTTAAGGATTTGAAACATTACTTTTGGGAAGACCCATATTTGTTTAGAATAGGAGCCAACCAAGTAATTAGGAGATGTTTTGGGGAAGAGGCTAGGAAGATCTTAATGAAGTGTCACCAAGGTCCTACCGGTGGTCATCATGGTCCAAATTACACGGCGAAGAAAGTATTTGATTCGGGATTATCTACAAGGACGCTCATATTTTAGTAAAATCATGTGATGCTTGCCAAAGGCAAGGCACAATTTCTTTCAAAAATGAGATGCCCCAACAAAGCATACAAGTTAGTGAAATTTTCCATGTTTGGGGCATCGACTTTATGGGTCCCTTTCCACCTTTAAAAGGCAACAAGTATATCTTGGTTGCCGTTGATTATGTTTCAAGATGGGTAGAAGCGAAAGCTCTTTCCACTAATGATGCTCGGGTTGTGGTGAAATTTTTAAAACAATTATTTTCAAGATTTGGTACTCCTAAAGCCTTAATAAGTGATAGTGGTACTCATTTTTGCAACAAAGTTTTGGAAAATGCTTTATTGAAATATGGGGTAACCCATAGATTTGCTACACCTTACCACCCACAAACAAGCGGTCAAGTGGAAGTTACTAACCATGAGATTAAGAGAATCTTGGAAAGAACCGAAATGAGTGGGTAGAAAAATTAGATGATGCCTTGTGGGCATTTTGAACCGCTTATAAAACTTCTATTAGTTCTAATCCATATCGATTAGTGTATGGAAAGGCTTGCCACCTTCCCATTGAGCTTGAGCACAAAATGTTTTGGGCTTTGCAAGAAGTTAACTTTAATCTTACTAAAGCTGATGATTTTTGATAAGTGTAGAATACACATATCCATTTATACCTAAAATAACCCAATTAAACCCAAAAATGGCAAAAATATGCTTGTATTTGTGTTTTGTGTATGCAGGTACGGATATATCAAAAATCATATGAAAACAGTAAAAAACGGGCAAGCACGAACACGAGAATCAGAAGAGTACAAAAAGAAGCCAAAGATTCAAAGCCGAAGCCAGAAAAGTCAAATCCAATCAAACATTGGTCAACCAATAAAAGACAAAACCCAAAACATTCCATTTTCACCCTTCAAGTTTCACTAAAATCCAAAAATAGCCCCTCACCCCTTAATGGGCCTGAAAAACCCAAAAAACCCCATACCCGGATCCTTAGGCCCAAATCCTAGTCCAATTCCCTTTTTCCTAAACTCCAGGGACTAAACCAGCAATTTCCCAAACCTAATTATAACTACAAAAGAGGGAAACAAAGACAAGGACCATTTGTGTCATTAACCCAAAGTTCAAAAATGTTTTACCCGTTTTTCAGTTTAAAAAGGCGCCAAGGAGGGAATTACTGTTCATCGTCACCCTCGTTTCACCACACTGTAATTATCAAAGGGCAATTGAAAATTGAGGGTTAAGATCGTCAATTCATGGGCTTCTAAGCACTAAGGAGGGGTCATTTCAGTCATCTCAATGGTTAGCTTAAGCTCTCTCTCACTCAAGTACACGTCAGCCATGGTGAAAGCACACTTATTGGTGGGTTTTGCTCTCAAATCACTCACATAAGTAGCACAAGCTGTCACAATCATAGGGTGACAGCTTGGCAATCCTCAAGTAACCACAATGATCCAACGGCCAATATTCATGATCCAATGATTAAGAGAATCAAGGGATGAGATTAAAGAATTGGAGATGAAGGCAAGGGACCTAGAAGCTTCTTTCAGCACCTATAAATAGGGCCTCACTCTTCACACACAGGGACGTAGCTTTTAGGATAGATTTTAGCTTAATTTCAACTTTTAGCTTAATTTTCTCTTTAATCATTGTAATTCTCTTTCAAGTATTGTAACAAGCTTTTATTAATGAAATACAGTTGATTTAAATCTCTTTTAAGCTCTCTTGTTTTACCAAATAAGCTCTCATTTTCTATTAAATGCTAAGCTAGATCCTATAAGCTACTCAATAAGCTCTTTTAGTCTATAAGCTAAAATTGAGCTCAACTCACCTTAATCTTACTTTAACATTTTAAAATCAGCTTAAATTCTATTAACTACCTTTGCATATGAATGGAGAGCTTTTGGAAGTTGGTTGAAATGGATAACCAAGATGAACTTTTACTCCTAGCTTATAAATAAGCTAGGAGAGCTTGTTGATAAGCTCATTTTGAGCATAAACTTCTGTTTAGCTGAAGTCAAGGGTTAGTTTCCATTTAAATTTCTTTTGTCTTAAATTTTAGCCTTAATAGTAGTTAAATAGCTTCTTAATTAGATCTGCTTATTAGCTTATTCAGATTAGCTTATTAGTACTTATTTATGTTTTATCTAGCTCATATATCTTATAAGTTAATCTGTTTTTGTTATTCTTAGTCTAGATCATAGTTTTGCTTAAATCTTGTCATAAAACCTTGAAAAATCCAAAAATAGATAAAATAGCTTATGTCTAGATTAATGCTTATTTAGCTGTTAAATTAGGTTAAGTAAGTTAGTGTTAAGCTAAAAATTGTCTGGTTATCAAATTTTTGTCATTAGATTTCATTTTTAAGCTTTTCTCAAATTGCTCATTTCTGAAAGGGGTGTTTGGTTTAAGTAATTTTGACCACCATAAGTCAATCAAAATTGGGCAAAATACTTTGGTAAGCTGAGTTTTATTAAGTAATCAAGTTTTAAATAGAATTAAGAGTTTAGTTTGGAATTTTAAGGAAGTTAAGGCTTATTATGTATCTGTCAGCACCAGGGGAGGTTTTTGTCTAAAGTGTGATTGTTAAAACTTGATTTAAGCTCCTTGAGCTTTTGTGTGAGCTTGATTTGTGTTTGTACACTCTAAGGGAGTGTGTCCAAGTGCAGGATTACCATTTAGGTATCCTGCACCATTGGTTTTGTGTTTGTGCAAAGTGCACCAGCAGGAACAACTCAGTTCCTGCTGTCACTTTGAGATATAATTTTAGCTAGTAATTGTAGAAGTTAGGAGCTTAGGTTTAGGTTTAAGATAGTTTTTATATAGCTTAATATAGGATAGGGCTTATTTTTCATTTCCAAACTAGATTGCTAGCTTAAATTTTGCTTTAAAAACAGCTTATCAGCCAAGAAAAGCCAAAAACAGTAGGATTAATATTTAGTTTCTTAAAATCTAAATTCTAGCTTAAGGTAGTAGTTTTTGTTGCTTAAATAGATAGATAATAAGTAGCTTAATAAGTTCTCTATAGCTCATAATCTAGTTTGTCCTTTTCATGTGTTTTAGCTTATCTAAATTTCATGCACTTTTGCTTATTTCCTGAGTTTGCTATTTTGTTCCTTAATTTCAGTAGCTTAAATGAATTTCCAGCTCTATTTTCTTTTCACAATAAGCTCAAGCAACTTATAAGCTTTGCAAAACTTCTTTTGGTTTTCATTTTGAACTCATTTTGAGCTTTTTACAGCTTATTTACTAAAACCTTGAGATAAAGCCTTCCCACTGAAGTCAGCTTAAAGATAAGCTCTTATTGAGCTTATCAGTTGGTTTCAGCCCATAGTGTTTTCATTAAAATTGTTCCCACCAGCTTTTTCTACAACTTTGCTTTTTTGAGTTTTCTCTCATAAGCACTTTTTAAGAAGTCATCTTAATTTGGGCTTAAAAGGACTTGGGGTGAAGTCGGGGTTGGGCCTCAGGGACTGTTTGTGTAACTTTCAAATTTTATTTGTGTCTTAGTTAGTCCTTGCCTGTTAGTTACTTTAGCTCAGTTAGTCCTTTTCCCTTTTGCACCATTAGTCCCTAGGATAGTTATTAATTAGTTTTAATTAATTTTAATTAATAATTAGGGTTAGATTTTAATAAGTTTAATTAAAGTTTTATAAAAAGTAAAAAATTAGGGCTTTTAATTTTTATAAATTTCTGCATATTTTCTTTATTTAGTGTAATTTTTATAAATTTTTTAGGATTTTATTTTTAATAGTTTTATTATTTTTATAGTTTTTAATTAGTTTAAATTTTAGAAAAATCATATCTAAAAATCTAAAAAGCCAAAAATAGTAATTCTTTTTTTTTCTAAAAATTTATTTTTACTTATTTTATTTAGGAAAAATATAATTTCAATTATTTTTATATTTTTTATATTTTCTAGGATTTAATTAGTTTTAAATAGTTTTTTAATTCTTAAAAAAATAAATCAAAAATAATCTAAAAAAAAATTTCTTTTTCTTAAAATTTTATTTTATCATAATTTAGGTTTAGAAACTTAATTTGCAATTTTAGGGTTTAAATTTAGTAGGTTTGCTTTATTGTCGCGTTTTATTTGTTTCCCGCATTTGTTTAATTGTTTAATTACCCTTTAATTTTCCATTTTAATTGTTTTTTTTATTTAGTAGAAATAGATTATCAAAAATATCTTTGCTCAATTCAAATCAGAATCCGAACTTAAACGAGGTTTCAATTGCATTAGTCGTTGGGGAAACGACCCGGGTGATCATTCTTACCCGGTTAAATATACGTATTATATATTATACTATATATATTTTTAAGAGTGAATTTTATCGAGGGTAACTTGGTAATTTTCTTAATTGCTCTTTTAAAGTATTATATTTTATATATATTTTGGGTATATAAAACTTCAACACCAAGTTTTTGGCGCCGCTGCCGGGGACTAGTGTTTAAGATTCCTTCGTTTTTAGTTTATTTGGTTTGAAGATCCTTTCACCCTCGAAAGTTTCATTCTTGTTTTATAATTCAAAAATCCAAAAAAAATCATAAAATATAAAAAGTAAAAAATTACTGAGCAGCTATATAGTATGACACTGGTTTTGCCTAAGTGTAATGGAGGGATTCTTTCTTTACACCCTTTATCTTTACATTCTTTTTAATTCTTCACTCCCCTTTTAGTGATTTTACCGAGATGCATGACTAAAACTTGTTGGGTTTATTTCTGTATGCTCCATCTCAGTCGGCACTCTTTCCTTTATCTCGCTTTTACTACTTTTAACATGTCATAACCTAGGACTTCTACACTAACTTGTAGGATTAATCCCTGGGTAGATCACTCCGGTTTATGGCTGATCTTTGGGAATTCGTACCTTAACCTTACCAACCTTTATATACTACATTTATGTAAAATGCATGGTTTTGTCGTTTGGTTCAGTTCTCCTTTCCATAAAAACAATTCGAAAATTCAATTAAGGGACTTAATGATATAAATATCAAAGCGTTTTGTACCTCGATCAGTTTTTATTTTTCAGAACGCTCTCCCTCAAATTGTGCTACGGTATTCGAAAAGTGTTTAGCACGTTTGGGCGGAGTATTGAGTCCTAATAATCAACGGTTCTTTATTTATAACAAATATTTTATTCTCATTTTCTCCCCTTATCAAAAATTTTATATACCTTTGTCATTCGTTGGATTAGCAATTGATTTAAATATATTATTAAAATTTTGGAGAGATTAGTGTGGCCTTTTTTATTCGCTAGTCGTGTTAGATACATAATTACTGCTCCCCTCATTCGTTTGTGCGGATATAATGATTCCTAACTACTTAATCATCATAAAGAGTAACTAGTTTCTAATGTACAAGGTTTATTATTCACTTTAAGATAAATTGTGCCTTGGTGATGGTGTTAGTGAGTGGGCGATTAGGGGGTAAGGGGGTTCTGAGGGGGCTGTGCGCAGGGTCAAGTGTGGAGTGTTCGAGGTGCGCGGTGGTGGTTGCGTTTGAGGGGCGATCGTGTGGGTGCAGATGAGTGTCGTGTTTCGCTATAATGGGTAGAGGGGCTGTGGATCGTGGGTAGGGCTATCGTGGTGGGATAAGGTTGGTGGGCGATGAGTGTGCATAGGTCGTGCGGGGGTTAGGTTGGGTGAGGGGGGGGAGAGTTGTTTTTTAGTAGTGACTCTGGCTGTGGAAGGTGTGGCGAAAGGATTCGGAGTGTTGATGGGTGTGTGAAGATGGGTGGGGGGTTGTGGTGGTTGTCTCGGGGGAGGTAGGTATGGTTAGTTTGGGGGGGCGCCTGTCAGTTGGTTGGTATAGTTGGGGTGGTGTTCTCTCTGTGGGGTGGTGGGTTGGACATCTCTTTTGTGTGGTCTTAATGGGGGTAGGTTGTGTGGGGGAATTGGATTGCAGTGAGGATGTTGGTGTGGCGAGGTTGGATGGTTGAGGTGGCGGGTGGCTTGTGTAGGAGTTTGAGGTCAGTGTGGGTGGGAGTTGTTGGTAGTCGATGGGTTTTGGTGGAGGGTGGTTCGATGCGGTTGTATGGTCAGGGGTGGGTTTGGCGGGTGTTGGATGTTTGTTGTCTGGATGGTTAGAGGTGTGTGATGGTGGGTGCTGGTGGTTACATGGGTGACGAGTGGATCTTTGTGTTTAGGGTAGGGTGGTGTGGTTGTGTAGCGGGGGGTGGGTTAAGGGGTTGGATGGTGCTGTATTTGTGGATTGTGTTTTGGGGAGGAGTTTAGTTGGCTGGGGGATTGGGAGGGTTTTTGTTCTACGTGGCCGGGGGTGTGGTGCGGTTGGTGAATGGAATGGTGGTATGAGGTGGGAGTTGTGGGGTGGAGTAGTGGTTTGAGGTGTGTGGTGGAGTGTGTGATAGTTATGGTTTGTGTGGTGTTGGTTGGTGTGTATGAGAGTGGCTGAGATTCTGTAGGTGCGTGAGATGTGGTGTGGATTGTGTGGGTTTTGGTGGTTGTGGGGATGGTAGCAATTGGAGGGTGTAGCTGTATAAAAGTGTAGTTGTGTTGGGAGTGTGATACGTTTGGTGGGGGGTAGGTTGGTGTAGGTGTTGGGTGTTAGGTGGGATGTGTGT
Organism: Tanacetum coccineum; assembly: GCA_026074375.1. Lineage (NCBI taxonomy): Eukaryota > Viridiplantae > Streptophyta > Magnoliopsida > Asterales > Asteraceae > Tanacetum > Tanacetum coccineum. Next base: position 22,068 of record BQNB010059763.1, on the reverse strand, counting down.
GGTGGAGGGTTGTGGTTAGTGTAGCGTGGATGGAGGTAGATGTGTAGGTGGGGGTTGGGGTATTGGGGTGTTGTGTTTGGGGTACGGTTGGTTCGGGATGGGTTGGTGGTGTGTGTGGGGGATGGGGGGTGGGTTGGTGCGATTGGGGCTTTTAGGGTGTGTATGTTTGTTGTAATGTGTCTGGGGGGCGTTGTGGTGCTTGTTCATGATGTGTAGTTGGGATGGATGGGTGGTGCGCAAGTGAGGGGGGACGGGTTTAGATGTTTGGGCTTGGTGTTTAGGGGGGTGGTCAGTGTGGGTTGGGGGTGAGTGGTGGGATAGATTTGGGTGACGTGGGGATGGGAGTGGTAGGGGATGGATAGAGTGGATGGGTGAGGTGGGAGGTGGGGGTTTGTTTTGTTTTTAGAGTGCTGCATGGCTTAGATGAGTGGTTGTGGTTGCGAGGGTGCGTGTAGGGTGTGTGTATGGGGGTGGATTGGATGAGGAGCTTATATCTATGGCGTTTTGGTTCAGTTTGAGTGTTGTGCGGGGTGGTTGAGGGGGGTATGGTATGGGGGGGTTGTGTTGCATGTTTGTGTTCTCGGGTTATCCGGTTGTTGGGGGGTGGGTAGGGTTGGGCTAGTGGGTGGTTTGGTGAAGATATTGGATTGGAAGTAATTTTCTGTTAGCCGGTGGGGTTGGTTGTAGGGTGGGTGTGGTGGGTGGTGGATGGATGGTGCGGTTATTGCTTGGTGGGTGTGGTGGGTCGGGCGCGAGTGGATCTGATTTGGTTTGCGGTGTGGTTGGTGGGGTGGTTCGTGGTGTTGGGGGTTGCGGTTTGGTGCTTGCTAGTTGGAGTGTGTTTAGTGGGTGGAGTTGATAGCGAATAGTTGATGGGTAGTTGGTGATGGGTGGGGGTTGGGTTGGTTGGTGTGTTGTTGTGGTGCTTGGGTGTTGGGTTTTGGTGGGGGTCTGTGGTCATCTTTAAGGGAGGTTGGGTTTGTGGGTGGGGTATGCGGGGGAGATTGTGTTTTTGGTGGTGGGGTGGTGGGGTGGTGAGGTGTTTGTGTTTGGTAAGTATGGGGAGGGTGGGATGGTGGGTGTTGTCGGGGCGGTGGTTGTTTGATTGTGTAAGTGAACTTTGATGTGTGCCGGTGGGAGTGGGGGTCGGGTCAGCGCACAGTTGGGTGGCTAGTGGTCGTGGGAATACTTGGGTTGTTGAGGGTTTTGGGTGTTGAGTGTATGGGGTGGGTGTGTGGGTGTCGGGAGGGTCGTGGGATGTGTTAATGGGGATGTTGTGGGTGGAAGAGTTGTGTTCTCGAGGTGTGGGTGTGGTAGTTGCCGTCGATTTTGCGGTATGGATGGGTTCGTTTTGGAGGACTTATAGTTTGGGAGTGTGGGTTGTCGAGTTTGGTGGGGTGGTGGGGATCGGGATGTGTTATGGTCTGGTTAGTGGATGCGTGGGTAGGTTGTAGATGGGTGGGTTGTTGTAGGTGCTGGGGTGTGATGGGGGTTGCGGGTGGTTGGGGTGGGACTTGCTTGGGCGTGTCGTGGTGGTGTGCTGCGGAATGCGTGCTTAGTGGAGGGTCGTGGTATGTCGTGTGAGTATTGGTCATGTGTGGCGGAGTGTGTTAGGTGTTTTGAGCTGGTAGTTGTTGTGTTTGTTGTGGGGGATGGGCGGGTGGGGGTTGTTTGGGGGTTTGTGGGGGTGTTTGATGGTGTATGATGGGTGTTGGGGTCGGAGGGGGTGGTTAGGTTGGGTGATGTGGTGTTGGTTCTGTGTGGGTGTGATGGACGGTGGTGGGGTGTGTTATGGTGGATTGTTGGTATGTTTTCAGAGGTCGGAGGGTGAGCGGCGGGGAATTGCGCTTTGGGTTTGTATTGTTTGGTGGAGGAAGTTGGGTGGGGTGCGGGGTGCGGTGGGTTTTGTTCTGAATGAGGTGGGGGGTGGTGTTTTTGGTGGAGTGTGAGGTAGGTGGTTGGCTGAAGGTGGCGTTTTCGGGAGAGTAGGTGGTGGGATGGTAGTGTGTTAGTGGCGTTGCTGGGGTAGTCCGTGATTGTGCTGTTTGGTGGAGTGTAGGTGTGGAGGGTGGTTGGAGTTTGGGTCTTTAGGTGATTTGGTTGGTGGTGGGTTTGTTCTTTAAGTGGGTGTAGGGGGTGGGTCTCTGGGCATTCTGTTGGAGTGGGCTTTTGGGAAGAGTGTGTTAGGTGGGGGGGTTGGGGGAGGGGGGTTGACTGATGGGTATTAATGGTTTGTGGTGACGGTTGGTGGTGGGGTGGGTTGGTCTTTGTGGTTTTTTCGTGGCGGGATGTTGGCGGAGTTGTTGGTGGTATGTTTGTGGTTGTTTGGGAGGTGGGTGTTGGCCATTGGGGTCAGTTTTGTAGGGTGGTGTTTGCGGGTTTGTGTCTTTTCTGTTGCTAACGTTATATTGATTGGTGATGGTGTGAGGGAGGGTTTTGGCGGTGTCTTGGTGTTATTAGGTGTGCGGCGCCGAGGGTTGTAGGGTGGTGGTGGTCATGGGTCTTGTGTGGGGGGGTCGGTTTGGGATTTATAGTGATCCGGTGTAGTGTGGGAAAGACGGGAATTGGGTGTGTATGTGATGGGAACGGGGTTGATATGGTTTAAGGTTTTGTGCTGTGGGGGTTTTGAGAGTGTTGGGCGGTATGTGCGTTAGGGAGGAGTGTCTGGATTTTGTCAGTTGGGTGGGGGGTATTGGGTGTTTTAGATAGACGTCTGCAGTCATTGGCTATGGGGATCTTTAATAATTTTTTTATAATAATATTGATCCAAAGTAGTTGATTTTTTAACTAAGTATATATTTGTCTTTACTTTACGTAACTTTATGTTTAAATTATTTAATATTTTATATTTTCTATTTCCTTTGTTTACATCTATATTATATATTAGTAAATCATTCATGATTCTTCCTCAACAAAGCTTTCGTAGACTCGCGAAAGATCCTCCTGATCTGTAGTCTTTTCTCGATCGTAGTGATGAAAGTCTTTGCTTCTTCTAATTGGCATATGACATTCCTATTCTCCCTGCCTCTTATTGTACTGAACAGTTGAGCAAAGTCTTTAACATGTGGTCCAGCTTTTCCATGACTATTGTAACCAAGTTCCTCATAAACTTGTGTGGCTCATTCAGCCTCATCTGCTGTTCCTTTGATCATTTCCCTTTCTCTTTAGACAAGGTCTCTTGGCTTAGGGACAATCGTTATATATTCTTGGAAGTAATAGTCGGCTGCATCCCAACTTTGGACGTTCAAGGTTGATCTTTGTTTGAATAACTTTTCATCCCGAGCTGCAAGTCTCCACCATGATCTGATTACAGGTTTCTTATCCACATGTTGACTGCGTGTGAAGAATTAGTTAGTCTGTCTAGGGCAGATGAGTTGAGCTTTTCGTGATTATTGTGTAGGAACAGATCTTCTAATCATTGGATGATGAAGGATTTTTGATAATCCTTTTCCGAGATCTTGTTATTTTGGTAATCAACTTGGCGAATAATTATCTCTCTTAGGTTGTTGTTCCGTATTTTACGAACACTTGACCACTCATCACACTGAGATTTCGCTCTGCGATATGATGCTTCACGATCAGAGAGCTCTGTGTTTCGTTGATGTGAATTCCTTTCTTCTAAACCAACCAGTAAGTGATGCCCATAGGTGCGACTGATGTAGTATTCGCATTCACTTTCAACCCACAAAGATGGAACTAATTTCTTCAAGGCCAAAGTTCTAGGTAAGAGCGTGCTTTGAGGCTTGGATATGGATAATGGCAAATTTTTAGCTCTTTCGTCAACTGTTCAAAATGATAATCAGATCCTTATTGAAGAAGAATTGTGGTTGACATAGTTACTGGAGACCTGGTGGTCCTCCCTAAGGTTGGTTCATATATATTTCGCGAATTTGATGACCCTCTGGATTACCCAAATCAACCTTATTCGTCCAGCAGTTATGGCATTCATCCATCTGATATTGAGAAAGAGTTGTTCTTATGAAGGCTTCTAACAAGGTTAATACGCTGGACTTCTAAATCAGCTTTTTAGGAGCTTCTTCTTTCCTGTTCTTCTGCAGAAACCATTTGATGGAATGACCCATCTTTCATTCATCTTCCTTGAAGCTTGTTCTACCCCCCCGTAGAAATTGATACGTTCTGGCGTATGTATTTGTCCAGTATTCTCTGGTTCCGGGAAATCAGTTCGAGGGGGGTGTGGGGGGGATATGGTCATTCTGGTTCAGGTGTAGCAGGTCTCTCGCCTTCTGGAATCGGCTTAAACCACGTAGTGGTCGACACCTTGGGAATGTGAGCCGTTATCGGTGTCCTCCAAGCTGAGAATGCCCTTCATCTGCATTGGATTGTCATTGAGGTTTGTTCAGAAAGTTCTGATTCCGGTATAGATTGGGCATCGAAGATTAACTACATCATCTCTTGTGTCAGTGACTCCTGACAATCCAGTTGAGGGTAGAAGAGTGGATGTTGTTTGGAAGCAGATGCATCAGACTCTCGTGGTTTCTTTGAACTTTGGTTCATCATCTTTCGGAGGAGGATGAGTGACCAGAAGCGGCTGCAATCGGGTTCTTCTTCTCTTTGTCGAACCTACAACTGGAATTTGATCAGCTGTAGGGCCTTAATCTATCAGCGTCTTCTCATCTTCACTTCATGCTTTCTCTATGTGGTCTTTAACCTTTACCTTGACTGCAACTTCCTTATCCATGGCTTTCTTCATCTGCTATTAAGCTTCCATAAAGTGCATGTATAGATGGTAGTTGCAGGATTTCTGTTTGCAGTCTTGTTCTTATTCATGTGTTTGATAGAGAGTACTCTTTTAGATCAATTCTCTCAAGAGCAACCTTTTTGTCTGTAGGGACATGATGGCGTAAGTTGAATCGTGTTTCTCCTCACCTATGTTCCCTTTTGATTCTGATAATCTCCTTTGGACACTTTTCAGATTCTGATTCTGATGGACTCTGGGCCCAGGCAGCTTTAGAGTTTTTCTCGATTAAACTGCAGTAAACGTGGTGTCGTCAAGAATCTTAAGGAGTAGCATCATTTCAAGTTTTATTCCTAGATATTTATTCAACTACCGTAGAAATTGGAGATTTAATTGAAGCCAAAACTCAGCAAAGTGATCAGTCTTCTTTACTTAGACATTCTCTTGCTCCCAATCTTGCACTTTAGTGAAGGGCGAATGAATGAGGTGATTTGGGAGAGATGTGGGATTGTTGTGCTTCCGTGTTGATTTGGTGGAGGAAGTGACCAGTGACTGAAGCTTAGTAGGATGAGAATATGTGAAGGGAGCAATACTGGATGAGTTACGTGATGTTTGAAGACTTGGATCAGGTATGGTGGAATCAGACCTCCATCTATAACTTTAGATTTTATGATCATCTTCCGGTTGGTTTGTTATAAAGAAAATTGATCCCCAAAGGTATCAGTGTCATCGAGTTTTTCAGGAAGACATAGAACCAGATTGACCTTTCTGGGTTTTCTTCCGATGACAAGGTTCGTCCTTGTTATGATGATTCACGCGTTTTCATGATACTTGGGTAGGCTATAGCGACGGAATTCATTCATCCATTGTGCTCAGGTTTGGTAAGCAAGAGACACATGTAATTTTCCAGAGTTTGATCTAGTCTGGTCTTCTTGCATGGACTCGGTCGGTCCAGCCAGGGCCTCATGTGCTTTTTTCAGGGTCTGGGATACTGGAATGCTTACTCCTGATGATACTGTTAGACGAGTCTACTTCACCTTGATCTTTGTCACCTTTAGGAGCAGCGGCTTCTGTTTCACTTTCTGTTCGTTCTGAATCAGATGTTGATGAGGATTCATGGATCACTTTCTCTGATGTATCATCTTCAGGTTGAGAAGAAGGTCCAGTTGTCGAATCATGAGGAGCCTGATCACGCCTAACAAGGATAAACTGGTCCATAGTTCTTTTCTTCTTTGACAGATCGATCAGGGAATGAGCTACTTGTTCTTCGGTTACAATGGCCTTTCCCTTGCCTACTACTTTAGGCAGTTTGGGAGTTGTTTCAGATACTGGATCCCTGATCATTACTCCTCCAACAGGTGCCCGACCTTGTGGCATAAAGGCTGGATCCAAGCTAAGCTTAATAGCTCGTTCCATGTCAGCATCAGCACCTTCACCTTCTCCCTTTTCTTGATGCGAGTCCAAACTCATCTTCTTAGCCAGTTCGAGATCAGGATCATCACTTCTTTCTTGAGGAATAGATTTTGTTGAGGCTTCTTTTTTTTTTCATCCTTCATCAACAAGTTGAAAGTTTCTAGGCTCTCCTTTTCTAACTTTTGTGGAAAGCTTTTGCTTGGTAAGGTTTCTTTGTCCAGATCAGGAGCTGGCTTGGATTGTTTGAACTGAGTAGTGGTGTTGTGGTTCTTTTTGGGTGCGATCTTGATTTGTTGCTGGGGGTGCACGCTTGCACTTTCTTAAGGAGTTTTCTTTGTATTCTCATCAACCATTTCAGAGTTACTTGATAATACGGGATTGTTGAATGGCTTCGTAATCTGGGAGATCGGGAATTGCCATTCAAACACTTCAACAGTATTCACCTTTTGGGACAAACTTGAGATTTCCTTATATAACAATCATCCTCATGTATGATGAAACAGCAGAATCCAGGACGTCGGTGGATGTTGTTATTACTTACCAAGTAGTAGATTATCACCTTGGAAACTCGTCCATAAGGAATGAGCGGAGAAGAGTTACCTTTCTTCTTGGGTCCTTCGACTGGCTTTGTGACTTGCTTTGTCTGTGCCGGAAAAATGTGCGGAATCCTTGAGTAAACTCTTCCCATATCAGCTCTGCATGATCAACATTAGTTTGAGTGACGATTCCCTACAGCATTTGACAGAACTGGGTGTCTGGGTTTGTCACTGCCAGAAGTCTTTCCTGTCAAGCCACTGGTTGATTAAGGTTAGAATTTCTCTCATTGGTTGATTACACATAATTCACCCGTATATTGGAGACAATTTCTACAGGTTCAGGATACCCCAGCTCATTAACAAAATCAATCACAGTGTTACCAGACGGAGGTAACTCAAACGGTTGTGCTGGGATGACTTGGTGTATTTGCTTTAAAAATGCCTTTTAAGAAGATCAGCACTTAGATCGAACCCTTGTTATCAATTTGACATAACTTAGAAACCCCATACATCTCGTCATATTTATTGTATTCCAAGAATTGTTCAGTTTGATAGCAGGAACACTTGCTGAGGCAGTGAATGCTCGGAAGAAGTTGGTATTACTCAAGATGTCCACTGATATCTGAAAGATGGGGTTCTTTGGAATCTTTTGGCATTGAAAAGAAGTTGTGCTTTTTCCCGAATTAATAACCACTAAGAGCGATAGGTTTACTCTGCTCCTCTGTTCTTATTTTTGTCGGTGTGAGTAGCGAACGTTTTTTCTTAGCCATTCGTATTCTGCAAAAGAGTATTAACAAAGAAGACAAACATTGCAGAGAAATGATGTTAGAGAGAACTTTAGCTTTGATTAAAGTCATGTCATTCCACGATTGATTAAAACAGAGGTAACTCTGGTTTGATGAAAATCTACATTTGAGGACACAGGATGCAGAATTATCCAACAGGATCAATTACTTGTTAACTAAGCCCGGATAGGGTTTAAAAAGCAACTAGGTCATTCGAAGGGGCCTTGATAGATTATTGGGCCTAATGGGCCAAAATTATGAAACTTAGCCCGAACCGCCGCCAGGCAGAATGCCAACCCGCCATTAGGAGAATCAAGCAAACCGTCGCGAGGAACGCACTAAACCGCCATGAATAAAATTTGAAAAGGGCGGGTTGAATATTTTAATATATAAAAATATTCGACCAAACCGCCGAGAGACGGCGGTTTACCTGTTGGAATAAAATAATATAAAATTATGGCAACCCGCTGTTAGTCAACCCGCCATTAGACAACTCGCTGTGAATCAACCCGCCTTTAGGCAACTCGCTGTGAATCAACCCGCCATATGAACCAGCGGGTTGAATAAGTTATTAAAAAATAATAAATTCAACCAAACCGCCGTGGTGCGGCGGTTTCCTTGAAAACATTAAAATAATAATAAGATAACCAACTCGCCACCTAGAAACATAAGCAACTCGCCATCCTGACTGATTTCTTAAAATTCAAACCACGCACCTCCTTTGTCAAAACTAATCACATCCTAAGGCATTCCTAGGCTTTCCTACGCATAAGATACACATTACTACCATTCTTTCCATCAAACACATTGACTTTTACTTACTAAAAGTCAACCCACCACCAAGAATCATAAGCAAATCATTCACTATTGTTTGAGACAGAAATCCTAACATCAAAACTTAGTAATCTATGCCTTATGAACAATTCCCGGCAACTAAATCGCACATTACAACACTACATTGGCATTTTCATCTAAAAACGACCCTAGATCTATTTTTTCTACATTTTTTAATGTGTTTTCATTCGATTCCATTGATACACACATAGAATAAATGATATAGATTAAAGTTCGATAAATACCTTTGCAAGAAACACTGGAAATCAAAGATTTATAACTTTGTTCTTGGCGGCGAGTTGCGTATGAGTGTGTGTGTGTGTGTTTTTCTTGACTGGATTTTGATAAGTTTGACCAAAAACCAACTCACCGCCTCTTTTATATCCTAAGTTAGTAAGTTTGGCAGATTCAGTCCCTTAGGTTTCCATCTTCTTTTATTTTTTGTATTAAGTATTTCTAAGGATCTTCTAAGTTTAGGCAATTGGCTAATTTAGTCCCTATTGGTTAATAAGGCTAGGAAACAAAAGAACAAATAGCTTTTAAATCCCTAATCATTATAACTATAGATAACTTTGGACCTTTGAGTTAAAATTAATTAACTCCCCTTCAAATATTAACCCATTAGAATACAACAACCATCTCATAATTACACTTCCATAGCATACAACACTCCTAAATAACCATGGAAGATTCTCCCAATTACTTCTTTTAGAACCTTGTGTGATGAAGCAAATTTTCACATTCACTCTCCCCCTCAAACAACGACCCGTGTTCTAGTGAAAGAGCTGTAGTCGTTGATTGAGATAAAAAGATCAGGTGAACAGCTCTACCATCACCATTGTTTCACTATAATCCCAAAATGCTTGGATATAAAGTAATCCATGCCTAGACATCAAACCGGGTTGCAATTTGAAGTAATTGCAAGCCTTTTAGTAATTCTAAATGACTTAAAATATTTCCTAATTAATATTTATATATATATATATATATATATATATATTGTTTTTTATATATATGTTAGACCTATGTACAAAGGATACACGAAGGCATTTCGTTTACTCATCCTCTCCTTCTTGAAGACGTCTGAGAGTTTCAGGGGTCAAACTCTTCATGCCTAGGCGTGGAAGAAGAAATTTGAACCGTTATCTTGGTAATGCTTTTGTGAGGATGTCTGCAAGTTGATAGTTCGTTTCCACAAAGTAGAGTTCAACCACTCTATTTTCCACTTGCTCTCGGATGAAATGGTGACGTATGTCGATGTGTTTTGATCGAGAGTGCTGGACGTTGTTACAGCAAAGAGCAATTGCACTCTTGTTATCATGTACAGAGGATTTTATGAAGTCAAATTCCGTAGTCTTTGAGCTGTGATGCATCCAAAGGATTTGTGCATCAACATCTCGACCAAGGCGATGTAATCAGCCTATGTAGTTGATATTGCAGTGCCTTCTTTGCCTTCTTGATGAACAATAACTCAATCTTCTCCAAGAAACTGAGCACTTCCCGACGTACTTCTTCTTGAATCTTGACATCCCGCGTGATCCGTATCTGCATAAGCTGTTAGTGACATGGTCTTTTTTGTTTTACGTTGTCTTTCGGGATACCAAAGACCTATGTAATGGTTCCTTTCATCAAGTACCGAAAAGACATGTTTGATAGCTTCAAAGTGCTTTTTGGTAGGCTTAGCCTGATATCTAGCACACATGCATACGGCGAATACAAGGTCGGGTCTACTGGCTGTAAGGTACATTAGGGAGCCAACCATTCCTCTAAATCGAGTTTGGTCAACTGGAATCCCCATGAGATCCTCGTCCAGTTTCAATCGATCCACCATTGGTGTATCGACAGGGTCAGAGAGATCCATTCCATATTTCTTTAAGGTTTCGAGAGCATATTTTGCTTGGTTAATAAAGATGCCTATGGTACTTTTGAGAGACTTGTAGTCCTAAGAAAACGACCATTTGTCCCTATCATTGACATCTTAAAATATTGGGAGTTCATTTCTTTTGGAAAATATTTGCACAGTATTATGATCTGTTGAGCAAAAATGATGTCATCTAGTATATGAACTTGAACAAGTAAGAATATGTTTGCTGATTTGGTGTGGAATAATTTAGATCCAAGGGACCCTTGAAGAAATTGTGGCAAACAGGAACTTTGAGAGTGTGTACATACCATGCCCTTGGTGCTGCTTGTAGCCATAAAGAGCCTTCTTCGTCGATATCGTGTGTAGGATTATCCTGGTCTTCAAATCTTCAAGACTGATCTGACAAAGACTTCTTCTTGAAGTTCACAATTCTGAAAAGCAGTTTTGACATCCAATTTGATAGATGATATATTTCTTGGTACGACATTAGCAGATGAAGATTCTGATGGCCTCTATGCGTGCTAACTGCGGGCCAAATGTTCTTCAAAATCAATGCCTTCTTCTTGACGATATCCCTTTGCAACCAACCGAGCTTTGTTTTTTAGTACATCACCATATTCATCAAGTTTCACTTTGTAGATCCACTTGAGAGCGATAACCATAACATAGATTGGAAGAGGTACTAATTCCCATACTTCAAGACAATCAAATTCGTAAATTTCATCTTGCATGGCTTGAAACCAGCAGTCTTCTATCACGGCCATTTTGAGTTTTTGGAGTTCGACTTTGGACAGTTTGTATGGATAACAAAACGCACCACAAAGCATCGGATGCTAACTGTTTTCTGGTAGATACAGGACGAGAGGGATTGCCAACGATGTTATCCAGAGGATGATCTTTGGTCCATCTTCTGAGATGATCTGGTGGTTGATTAACTTGGTTGGGTTCCGCTAAGTTAACATTCCCAGATGATGACTGTGCGGAACCTGGTTCTCTAGTAACAGGGTTAAGTGAAGGTTGTAGAACATCGTGATTAATTGGGGAGTCTTTGTGAGTGGGTTCTTCTGCAATTCCTTGATGTCGGACCATATCGGATGTTGACGATGAAGCACTTGTAGACGGTGCATCTTGAGCAATTGTTGTAGACAAAGATGTACCAGGTGGAGCAACTTGAGCGTTAACTTTAGTAGCAGAAGGTACTGGTTCATTAACTCGAGATTGTTCAAGGTATTCATCAAACATTGGTTGAAATAACATCTCGAGCTCTTTATCGGTTGGAGCGAGCCCTGATTTGAGTTGTCCAGGGGTCATGATGAAAGGCTCGGGTCCTGAACTCATGCGTACAGGAGCCATCGTCTGACGCATCTCATCGAATGTGACTTGAATTGTTTCCATTAATCGACGAGTTCTCTTGTTGTAGATTCTATAGCCCTTCCTGCTAGGAGCATACCCAACGAAAATCCTAATGTCAGCTTTGGCTTGAAATTTTCCTAGATCTTCGCTATCATTTGTAGGATAGCACAGAGCACCAAATACTCGGAGAAATGTAAGATCAGGCTTCTTATCATGTACAAGCTCATAAGGGGTTTTGTTGTGACGAGTATGAATTAGGGATCGGTTCTGGGTGTAACAAGCAGTAGCTACAGCTTCTGCCCATAGAAACATAGGTGCTTTTGAGAATATCATCATTGTACGTGCTGCTTCCACAAGTGTACGATTTCGTCTTTCGACAACGCCGTTTTGTTGAGGAGTTCTCGGAACAGACTTTTGATGAAATATGCCAACACCTTCATAGTATTCAGACATAACTTGGTTGACGAATTCCGTTCCATTATCTGTGCGGATGAATCTGACTGTTTTGTTGAGACCAACCTGTATTTGCTTAAGAAAGTTGATGACAAACTCTGGAGTTTCATCCTTTGACTTCATAAACTCGGCCGTGAGCAACTCGCTGCCTATAATCTTAGCAACTCGCGTGTGTTTTAGTAGCAAACTCGCCGTGAGCAAACTTCTGCTTGCCTATAAACTAAGCAACTCGCCGTGAGCAACTCGCTGCCTATAATCTTAGCAACTCGCCGTTGACCTGGTCAACTCGCCGGCTACCTTTGTCCTAAATTTCCGGATCTTGTCCAACCATTTTGATCAAAACCACCGGCTAGAAAAATGAATTTTAAACCAACTCTCCACGAAGAACACTTGGAACGAATTAACAAAATCAAGCCATATATTCTATTCCCAGCCTGAACGAACTAGGTAACAACATACAATATTAAGTGTGTATATGACGATTAAACACACCTAAACTCGTATTTCTTTGAGAATCGTCCAATATGAAGCAACCCTCCAACTAAGAACACTCAAGCTTTAAAAGCTTAATAATTCGAACTAGGACTTGTATTAGCCACGAAATTTGTAACACTCTAAAACCTTTTTTGGTGTGTAGAACAAGTAGAAGAGCAAGAATTTACAAACAATAAGTCCAAAATCAAAAAGTGAGGACCGTGATTATTTTTTTCATCAAAATTGAGCCACGAAATTTGATATATAACCACACAAATCAAACACGACTCCACCAAGGGCTCTGATACAAATTGTTAGAATCGATTAAATCATTACACTGTGGAGACGAATCGAGTGGTTTTTACTAGTTTCTAGTGAGAGAAAACAAGAGAGAGAGAGAGTGTATGTGTTTTCTATAAAAGAAATAATGACTAGCTTTTCCCTCTTCTAAAGTTGGAAGAGGCTATAAAATAGTACATACAATATACCGGGTATACGTAACCCACTTAAAACCCTAAAAACGTACTAAAAAACTAATAAACTACGAGCTATAATAAACATTAATAAACGGGTGACCAGTCTTTTAACTCATATCTAACAGTTTAATGAATAATTAAAACCTATTTTTTTTTTCCTGCAGCAAATGATTTTCATAACAAAATTTGTTCTGACCGGCAGTCAAGGCCATGATCGCGACAACCGGTCGTAGACCCTCTGCCAAACATACCCATTGCCCTGTTATATCCTAATTTCAACATAATATAATAAGTGCTTTTGTGTTGATTTCATTTTAGACAATAAGAAAAAGACAAAAGAGCACACGAGGGAAATCCTCCTCACTCAAGAGGTTTCTATTGAAGAAAAAGTCTGAAGGCTTGGGGTATTCGAAAGTGGGGTGCACCAATTGAACTATGACACTCTTGCAAGGCTCCCCATCTATTTGGGAAATGTCATTGATTGGGAGTTCCTTGCCCGACAAAACCTCGATCACGCCTTCTTCAACTCCATCAGTACTGACCCCTTCTCCGGGCCTCAATGGGGAAATATTTTTTGTGTTAATGAGCCCGTGTATTGAGAATAAGTTTCGAGATTCTTTTTCTTTCAGCTCAATTGAGATCAATTTGCCTCTACCTGAAAGAGTGAATCCTAATATCATTTTGGGTGGTTAGGTAGCGGAAAGTATTAATTTAATATTGATGCAGATTTATGCATTACTTAGTTAATAAAATCCCCTAATTAACGCGGACCTTAAAATTTTAGGACCGCCGGTTGAGTTTTGCATCTATCTTCCTTTATTGTAGCATTTCTCTCATATTGCTCATCTACTTACGTGAGATTATTACAAATAATACGAATACTCTCCTAGTATTAGGGTTATAAAACCTTGAAGCTATGAACAACTCTATGAATGACTCATTTTTGGTACATAGAACTCTATACCCTAGGACCTCCTATAGAATATCTTAACACATGTAAGATATGATTCACTTAGAGTTTTAGAGAGGGAAAGAGATGGTTGTATGAACACTTAAAGAGAGAAAGTAAAAAGGAAATATTAGATTAGTGTAATGTGAGAAAAGAACAACCAACACCCTCTCTATATGTGAAGAGGGTTAATATACTTACATAGATGGGCTGGGCCGGGCTTTCTATGAGCTTTCTTTGGACTTTCTATAAGCCGACCCGGTTAGATTACTTAGATATTACATTGAATTGACTAACTATTACTAAGGCTCGTGAGATCGATATTGATCGTTACTTCACTAAAAACTGAATTCCTAACAATCTTCCCTAAAGGGACGATCATTGAGATCTCATAAATGATCAACACTTTCTGTGTTCCTAACAATCTCCCCCTAAGGGGTGATCATAGAGATCTCTCCTTGTGACCTTGAACATAATCGTTAAAGCTTCTTGTCTTGATCTTGAATCCTTTTTTATGTAATAGTTGATCTTTTGTCTTGCTTCTTTGCGTAGTGATCATTGACTTTAGGCTTGAGCTTGTTACTTTATCTTGACTTGTATGTAAATATGTGATCTTGAGCATCTTGAGATCATCAACCAAGCATAATCTCTTTTCGCCATCTTGTAAACTTTGCCATCTTGTGAACTTGTGACTTCTAGATCGACATGCTCATACCTTTCTTGATTTGATAATCTTGAAAAGCTTTAATAATGCATATTTCTTGAATTTCTTTAACTTTAACATTTTGTTACTTTGAAAAAATGTTCGGTATCAGAGTGACAGAAAATTCTTTGAAATTCTTTGACTTTAATGCTTCGTCATTTCAAGAAAGATGTACGGTATCAGAGTAGCGAAAGTCTTGAAATATGTACTTGAGCTTTCATGATGTCTTTATGTTTGTCGGTCGAGTATGAGCATGCGGCTATGAGTTTGTGAGTCAGTTGGAACCAGGTACCTCCAAGACCATCTTTATGTGAATTTGCAATAAAACAGTTAGCAATAAATCTGGGGGACGAATATGGCTTTGTCATTCGCCCGTGTTTGGTTGGAGTAACCTTCAAATCCGTGAGGATCGACCTTTGATCAGTTAGATTCAATTTAAGAAGAATCTTATTGACATGATTTCCAGCTTGCAGTATTGAATCTTTATAACACACGTGTATTAGATTCATCGTACTTAGCATGTTCTCATTATCGGAACGTCTCAAAGCAGACATAGCACAATAAGAGTGAATCTGCGAGTTACTATCTCATCGATTGAAGTAAAAAATGATTTGAAAAATCAATCGACGTACATTTGGCAAAATATTTTGTGACCACATCGAAGTTTTAAACATTTCAAAAATTATTAGCAATCGATCAATTCAAAACCAGGAACACAAAAGTTTGATTCTTATAGAATCGCAACCAACGTTTCCTATTCCAGTTGTCACAAGTTTGATTCATCATAGAATCCGCACACAGTTCTCCTACCATGAGCTTAATTTGATGTTTGCTCAAGCAGGATTATTCCATCTTCACTGAGAATACTTAATACACTCGGAATTGTTCTGGCTAAATCACAAGGAAAATGCGTAGGAACCTCTTTAATATGTTAACTTGTTATTCACATTGTGTGACTTAGCAAGCATGATTTGACAAATTTCCTAATGACATTTATGGATGATCTCTTTTGGCTCTAGACTCAATAGTGCACTTAGTTATTTAAGTGAACTGGAGGCTGAGTCAACACTTCCTACCTTTTTCAAATATCAACTATCTCGAGATGAGAAAAATTGATAGAAATGCGTTGTAATCCACCATGAGAAAGTGAACAAAGAGTCTGTTTAGAGACCTTGAGTGGCAATGAAGGTTAGTGCAATAAGCATTGGACTTACTACTGGGCCATGACAGTCTTTCATTCAGACAACACCTATGATTATCTGACAGTTTATGTATGGACACTCCCCGGTTTTCCTCTGCCTAAGTGTATGGAGGGTTCTTCTTTCACCCTATATCCTTAAATTCTTTTTATTCTTCAACCCCTTCAGCCTTACCCGAGACTACCATAACTAGTACCTTTTGTGTTTAGTTCCAGTACTAGCTCCATCTCAGTCAGCACTTTTCCCGATTCCTCCACTTTTTCTTCTTTTCCTCCTTTTGTATCATACCTAAGACATATCCCTTGGCGATCCCTCCGGTTTTGGTTGATCAAAGGATTTGAATACTATCCTAACCACCTTATAACTCCATAAATTTAAGTACAAGGGTCGGTCGTTATAGGGTATTCCATCACAACAAAACCAAAATCATTGAAAAAAATTCAATCAAGTGTTTTGATTATAAATATCAAAAGATTTTACACTTTGAGAGTTTTTTCATTCATCACTAAAATCTCCCCCTTAACATGTGCATCATAATCGTAGTACATGCTAAGTGTAGAATGCATTGAGTCCATTTTATATGATCATATTTGAATACAAGTTAGATTCAGTTTAATCACATTTTCTCCCCTTATCCAAAATGTTAATCCCTTTATATTTTAGATATCAATTGATTAAACGTTCAGGGATAAAATGTTTACACAATATCTAATAGGAACATTTTAATGCTCCCCCAAAATATTTGAGAGTATACAAGATAGTGTTGAGTACAATATATTGAAATCAAGGCAATTACTAAGATTACTAAGGAAAATTAAACCTAAGATAATCACTAAGTGACAAGATAGGGAATAATTCAACTTAGATAAGGTTATGCTATTGGATTACCAAGATTATGAGATTTGTTCTACAAAAAAATCAAGTATAGTTTGCCTATATATAGTGTATAAATCGCCTGTGTTAAGAGCCTATGTATAGTTCGCCTGTGTTAGGCACCTACGTATAGTTCGCCTGTTGTAATTAGGTATGTATAGTTCGCCTATGCAGGATTGTATAATTCGCCTGAGTAACCATATACGTATAGTTCGCCTGTGTAATCATATATGTATAGTTCTCCTGTGTAATCCCTATGTATTGTTCGCCTGAGTTATGAAAGAACGTATAGTTTGCCTGTTTAGATTTTTACACTAACATTTTTCCCTTATTCAAGCAACAATATATATTATTTCATGGTCACATAGCATCTAGGAATCATTCTAACATCTTTTTAACATGAATTAACCACAAAAAAATATTGATTTATGCCAAGTTCGAGCCATATGAACACGAAAACCTAAAATATTCAATATTTTTTAACCAAGCATGTTAAAAAAACACTCAAAAGCATTCAAACATTCATTATATCAGTTTTAAACCCAAACCCATGACTTTTTCTCAAGTTCTTGCCCATTTTCAACAATTTTGAAATCAAGAATCATTCGAAACTCATGAATGAGTTATCCCTATTAAAAACCGTTATGGGTACAACAAATAGACCCCTAATAGACCAAAACCCCTCAATTAATTTAACTTTTCATCCACCTTTTAAGGTGTCTTAAGTTAGGTCGTTTTTAGGGTTTTTTACGCATAATTACAAGGTTTGGTCTTATTATATGGGTATTATATCATTAAAACACGAGTACCTTAAGCTTAAAACAAAGATTGAGCAAATTCTTGAAGGTATTGAAATTTAACAATGGTGGATTAAGGTTTGAGAGTTTGTGTGTTCGTGTGGTGAATAGGAATGGGGCAAGGGGATTTATGTTTAAATCTTTTGAGATTTGGCATAAATGCCTCCTGAGGTTTAATAATGTTTTAACTCTTCTATAAAACTATTCCTAAGGCAAACGAAAGTTTACTAAGTGGCAAAACTAGCCCCTAAGGTTTAGTAATACAAGATAAAGTCTCACATTTTGCATTAATACCCCTAAAAGATTAAACAAATAGCATGTAAAGCCCGATTGAGTTAAACTTAATTAACTCCCCTTTAATTATTCACCCGATATCGTTAAAACCTTTTCTGATTGACACATTCTTAGTTGTGAAGAAGATGATTTTGACCATTTCTCCCCCTCAAATAATGACTCGTTTTCTATTGAAAGAGCTGTAGTCGTTATTTGATGGACTAAAATTTTCTTAGAAAATGATTTTCTAATGAATCTAAAAGATGATTATGTTATATTTTGAAAAACAACACCCAAAAAAATAAGATTTCTCTTATTTTGACACATAAGCGCACTGACACGTACACTTATGGATTATAATTCCTGTTGAGAGGTCAAGTTTTCTTTTTGAAATACTTGCCTTTAAGATGAAGACTGGGTTACTATCGGAAATAATAGCAAGCCATTTTGGCATGTTTTGAAAGCTTTTGAAACTTTTGCTCGAACTTCATTTACAACCTCGTATCATTATTAAATGACATTTCTAAGGCCGTAAATGTTATCGATTTTCAGAAGACATGCAAGAGATACATATTTTTATATTTTTTTGATTTTTTAATTTTTTTCTTTTGTTTTTGTAAAATTTTATAAAAGTAAAATCTTTTTGGATTTTTTATGTTTTCATATATACATATATATAGGATATGAGTTACCACCATCACTCGTTCGTTTCCTCTGCCAGACGTTTCAACGTTTCTGCAGACATGCTTTTCATACCTAGCTTATCGATCAAGAAGTTAAATCTCTCTCGAGGCAAAGGTTTAGTAAAGATGTCAGCCAGTTGGTATTCAGTCCGGACAAAGTATAGCTCCACGATTCCATTCTCTACTTTCTCCTTTATGAAATGGTTGCGAATATCGATGTGCTTTGCTCTTGAATGTTGAACATTGTTGCAGCATAAAGCAATCGCACTCTTGTTGTCGCAATACAGAGGGATCTTATTAAATTAAAAGCCATAATCTATTAGCTATGAACGCATCCAAAGGATTTGTGAGCAACACCCAGATAAGGCAATATATTTAGCCTTTGTACTCGATATGGCAGTGCTCTTTTGCTTCTTGGACAAACAGCTAACAAGTTTATCGCCTAAGAACTGAGCGCTTCCCAATGTACTACGTTTAGTATCTTGACACCCTGCATGATCGGCATCTGCATAAGCTGTAAGTGACATATCGGTATCCTTCAAGTACCATAGACCCATGTTAATGCTTCCGTTAAGGTATCGAAAGATCCGTTTCACCGCTTGTAAGTGCTTTTCGGTAGGCTTAGCCTGATACCGGGCATATAAGCAGACATCATAGTTAAGGTCAGGTCTGCTGGCTGTAAGATACATTAAGGATCCAGTCATGCCACGGTAAAGTGTAGCATCAACTTGTTTCCCCTATAGATCTTCATTCAGTTTCTTGTATTCAATCACGGGTGTGTTAATAGAATCAGTAGAATTTAAACCATATTTTTTAACGATTTCAGAAGCATATTTAGATTGGTTTATGAAGATGCCCCTAGGACTTTGAGAAATTTGTAATCCTTAAAAGAATGACATTTGTCCCATCATCGACATCTTAAACTTAGTGGTCATCTGATTAGCAAACTCGTTACACATGGAAGTATTAGTGGATGCAAATATTATAAAGTCAACATAAATTTATACCAGTAATAAGTCGTTTTTAGCATGCCGTGTGAAGAGTGTTGGATCAACTGCACCTTTGGAGAATTGTTGAGAGATAAAGAAGCTTGACAACATATCATACTATGCACGTGGTGCTTGTTTGAGACCGTAAAGAGCCTTTTTGAGCTTGTACACATACGATGGGTTGTCCTGATCAACAAATCCTTCTGGCTAAAAATGTAGACCACTTCTTTAAGCTCGCCATTCAAGAAAGCCGTTTTGACGTCCATTTGGTAGATTGTCATATTCTTGTAAGCGGCATTTGCTACGAAGATACGAATGGCCTCTATTCTAGCAACTGGTGCAAATGATTCCTCGAAATCGATTCCTTCTTCTTGTTTGAATCCTTGAGCAACGAGTCTTGCCTTATTCTTTAATACCTCGCCAAATTCATCTGTCTTGACCTTATAAATCCATTTTAGCTTGATCAAGAATACTTTATCTGGACACGGCACTAATTCCTAAACTTCAATTCTTTCAAATTAATGAATTTCTTCTTGCATTGCATCGATCCATGACGGTTCGGTCATTGCTTGTTTGAAGTTCTTTGGTTCTACTGAAGTTAGGAAGGCATCAAAATAACACCACATGGCATCAGTTTCAAGTTGCTTCCTTGTAGATACAGAGCGAGAAGGATCACCGATCACGTTTGCTATAGGATGATCCTTAGTCCATCTACCAAGGTGTTCAAATGGAGTGTGGATTTGTATCACATTAGATGATGATCCTTGAGAAGTTGAGTCTTGTGGAGATTCATTAAGTGGATCATCATGAAATGTTGGTGTTTTTGGTGATTCTTCAAAACCTTGAGAAATGATTGGAGAATGTTCTTGTTCTTGTGATGAGGGAATACTTGTTGATGGAGCATCCTGGTTAATGGAGATTGACACAGGAGAATCAGCTAAAACTTCAGCTCTTGGAGCAGCAGCTTCTTGAACTGGAGAAACAGTAATTGTTGGAGGATTAAAGTACTCATCGAACATTGGTTGAAACAAACGATCCCAATCATCTCTGTTTGGTGGAATACAAGGTTGTTGAGAAACAGGTTTTGAAACGAGTCCTGTACAGGATGTAGCAGGAGTCATATATTGAAGCCCGGGTTCTGAACTGAATTGTTCAGAAGCCATTGCTGTTAGCTCATCGAACGTTACATGAATTGTTTCAGAAATTATCCGGGTCCTTCTGTTGTAGATTCTGAACGCTTTCTTTGCAGGCGCGTAACCAACGAAAATCCTAATGTCTCCCTCTCTAAAACCCTAACTGAATCCTACCATATATGTGTTAAGATATTCTATAATTGGTATTAGAGCGCACCAAAGACATGCAGGAATGATAAGTCCGCTTTCTTATCTTGCATAAGCTCATATGGAGTTTTGTTGTATCGATGACGGATCAAAGAACGGTTTTGGGTATAACAAGCTGTGTTGATAGCTTCGGCCCAGAGAAATAATGGAGCTTTAGAGAATATCAGCATTGTACGAGCAGCTTCTACAAGAGTCCGGTTTCGCCTTTCGACAACGCCGTTCTGCTGAGGAGTGCGGGCTACAGAAGTTTGATGCGAGATGCCAACATTTTCATAAAATTCACGAAGTGTCTGATTGACAAATTCGGTTCCATTATCTGTTCGAACATTCCAGACAGTGGCATTCAAACGAACTTGTATGTTTTTAATACATTTGATGATGGCCGCAGGAGCTTCATCTTTTGTCTTCAAAAATCTGACCCAGGTAAATCTTGAGTAATCGTCGACTATCACTAAGATATACCTTTTCCCGTTAATACTAGCCACACGCATCGGGCCACACAAATCCATATGCAAAAGATATAGTTTCTCTTGGTTAGTGTCTTCAGCTTTGGGTTGATGAGAGGATTTTTTGCTTTTCCCTAATGCACATGCTGAACACAAATGATCTTTCTGAAATTTAAGTCTAGGAATTCCTCGTGCAAGACCGTCTTTAGCTAGCTTGTTCAAAGTACCGAAGTTGAGATGAGATAATCGACGGTGCCATAACCAGCTCTTAGTCTTTGACGCTTTGGATAGAAGACAGATCGGAGATGATTTAAGCATGTCATCAAGAGAAATTATGTACAAATTTGTGTCTCGGGACCCTAAAAGTAGATCAACACCTTCTAAATTACGAATAAAGCAAGTGTTTTTCCGAAATGCAACTTCAAGATCCGCATCACAAAATTGGCCAACAGAAAACAAATTATGTCCAAGCCCCTCAACGTAGTATACCCTTGAGATAACAACGTTTCCCAGCTGATAGTCACCATACCCCATAATTCTTGCAATCTGGTCGTTCCCGAATCTAACAGTACCCAGAAATTTACTGACAAAGTTCATGAGCTGAGAGTGATTCCCTGTCATGATTTTCGAACACCCAAAGTCCAGATACCAGAGTACAATCTAGATAACCTGTCATGACAAAAGAAGAAGATGATGGAATATCTGTTGCATTAGATCCCCAAGTTTGATTGGGTTCTGAGTGGTTAGCATTCTTAGATTCTATAATCTTAGCTATTTTACTTAATCCTATGTTTTTAACATTTTTGGGTTTCCTGCTATAGACTTTAATCTCTAGTTTTTGAATTTTAGCTGAGTAGGAAGTGGTTTGCTTAGAAGATACTACGTTAGTTGAGGTGATCCTAGTTAAAGGGCATGAGTTACCAACTATAGTG
>BQNB010059762.1:0-37190 GCA_026074375.1 Tanacetum coccineum | reverse complement strand
CCCATTTTGATACATAATCTACGGCGACTAGAATGTATTCAAACGTATATGATTTCGAGAACGGTCCCATAAAGTCGATACCCCATATGTCGAAAATTTCACATACTTAAATGTTGTTCAAGGGCATCTCATCACGTTTTGATATATTTCTGGTATTTTAGCATGCGTCACATGTCACACCCCGCCTAGGCAGAAACACAAGGCGTAACATCATGGATATCATCACAACACAATGGTGTCTACTATAGAGAAATCTAAATGAACGAAATAATCAAATGGAAACTATGTGTCATGACAATACCCAACACAAGATAAAGGAGTCTTGCATTACTAAAGTAATATCGTACACAAAACAAAATAATCTAAATACTAACAATCTCCAACAAATAAGTATCAAGCAAAACAATTATCATAAATGAAAAGAATAGAAAAGACAACTCCACAAGCAATGCCTAGGGTCTTTCTAGCCACTCTTCCTAACATCCTTCTTATCATCACGATACTCACCTGAAAATGATGCTTAAAAACGTCAACATAAAGTTGGTGAGAGTCATAGGTTTAAGACACGATATAAAATCCAAACTGCACATTACTGTGATAATAAAGAAAACATTGCAGGACAATAAATGAACTATCATACAGGCTAGCATACATAACCAATCCAATACAATCCAATCCAATACAATCCACTTACACGATTTCCCAGTAACGATTTATAAGACGTCTCAATCGTACCAAGGTCCTTGTGGTTACCCCCTTAACCCCAGCCGTGGATACACTCAAAGTAACCATCTTGCCCGCTAGGCCATAGTACCTTCCACTAAACAGACCATGGATACCCGCAGGTGATCCCCCCTGACTTAGTTCACAATTCTCAATATCACATCACAAAACATGTAGCACACAACATACAATAGACACGTATAATCCATATATCTTGGACAACACATAATCACAGTAATCAAAATATTTCCAAACACTTTGCATCATTTCCACCCCAATAAATCATAAGAAAAGAGGGGCTATGAAACTTACCTAAAGCACAAGCAGCTTCCAAACAATATCCACACAAGCTACACAATACAAACACAAATGTGTTACACGCGACCAAGCTAAAAGCTCAAGTCTATGTAACACTCATATGATAGATGTCTAAGGGTTTAGTTAACCATCATGGGTCACCCCAACACCATGCCCAACCTTAACCATCTCATTAACACTTTACACTAGCTACTTACAATTAACTCAGAATTGCAGAATTTTAGTGCCTTTTTACGTACCCAAAACCCTTACTTAATGACCTTTATAAATTATAGCAAAAATCTTCTATGTTACTTTTTGTGTTGTCTAACTACTATTGGATTTCCAAAAGCCATTTACATGCACAAGTACTCCTAAGAAAATCAAACTTCAAAACAGTCCCAATTCGGATCTGATTGCACACTAAAAAGTTTGGACTTATTAACCATACTTAGACATGCATTCAGAGGCTAATTTTTACAGGATTATCCATAGACATATGGAACCTAACTACTGTAGAAGGGATAAGCTTAATTCCACTTTTAAGTAAAGGTTTTACCATCACAAACATGACCTAAATCTGCCCCGTATTTATTGATCTGACAACTTTTAGTGTAATCAACATTTGAATGACTTTCTGACCTTAAAAACTTTCGAGGCCAGATTTTCTGGAAAGTAGACTCTTTTAGCTTATTCATATACTCCAGAAACATATCAATATTCGTTTCTATCATCAAGATATCATCAAAACAACACAGCCCTAAATTCTGCCAAACCTTAATTCAAGTTTTAACGCAAATCTAACCTAACCAATTGCATGATCATGACCCTAATCAAGCCCTAATCATTCCATCATCATTAAATATTATTAATATTCAGAATTTATAAAACCTTTGAATCCATCATTGATTTTTGTTACATAAATGATTATTTAAACTAGGATGAACACACTTACCATGATTATAACACCCGGTGTTTTCAAGTCTCTTGAATGTTTTGTGTCTCCACAGTTGGAAAATAAATTCTTTAGGGTTTTGGGGGAGGGGAAATCGTACGGCAAAAGGGAGAGGTAAGAAAAGAGTGGGCCAAGTTGAGTTTTTATATCTATATCCTAAGTCCTAGTCCAACCCAAACTTAGTTTTAGTAAAAAAAATATTTTTTTCTTTTTAAACCAAAACCGGATAGCCCCTATACTATATTTATATATATATATATATTTATATATATGTTATATATATCTATATATATTATTATATATATATTTAGATATATTAATTTATTTTTTTATTAAATTATTAATTAACTTGTTTACTTTATTACATTAAGTTTTTATAAAAACCTAAGCTAATTTGGTTAAACCTTTTTACTTAAACGCTACTTACTAAACTTTCTAAATAAAACTTTCATTTCACCAAACCGCTTTCTATTTCTAGAAATTTTGCTACAAACTTCTATATTTCACTCACCTATTTCATTTCTAAAATGCCACATTTCCCATAAACGCTTAACACTTAATTGTCCAACTATTAACGTAGCATTGCATGCAATACGCCATTCCTTTCCATTATCACTAAACGTGAACAAATGGAATACTCATTACCAAATACAAACACACTCAAAATGAGATGCACATACACCTCAAAATGATATTAAGCATATTACTTAACCCACTTAGCACATATAAAATCACATAGCACAACACCTAAACACATAAAATAAACTCTTAGCCATTTCTAAAGGTATAAACTAACCCGTTCAAATCACGGTTGTCACAGTATCACTTCCTTTAGGAAATCTCGTCTCGAGATTTGACTTGCCGATTCATCAGCACGATCAACAAACAACTGAGGATACTTAGACTTCATATGGTCCTTACATTTCCACGTGAACTTAGGGCTACGCTTTGAATTCCAACAAACTTTCACAAGTGGTATTCTACTATGTTTCAAACTCTTAATCTCATGACCTATAATTTCTACAGGTTCCTCAACAAAAAGTAAAGTCTTGTCAATTTTGATTTCATTTAACGACACACGCAAATTAGCATTCCCTAAACACTTCTTCAAATTTGACACATGGAATGTGTCATGTGCACCAATTAATTCCTCAGGCAATCTTAACCGATAATCTACAAGGCCAGTCCTTTTAAGGATCTCAAACGATCCTACATATCTTGGTGCTAACTTACCCTTCTTTCCAAGACGCACTATGCCCTTCCAAGGCGACACCTTTAACAATACACAATCTCCCACCTCAGACTCTAACGGCTTACGCCTAAAATCAACATAGCTCTTTTGACGATCTCTCGCCACTTTGAGCTTTTCCTTAATTAATACCACCTTATCTATCGTCTCTAGTACTAACTCAGGGCCAATCAAGCTACTTTCTCTACTCTTTGCCCATAGAACAGGCGACCTACATTTCCTACCATACAAAGCTTCAAACGGAGCACACCGAATGCTTAATTGATAACTACCACCAAAATCGATAACACATGCCCTTATTATGTCCTCCAAAGTCTAAATCATACGTTCCTTTTGTCCATCCATTTGAGGATTCTAAGCAGTACTCAAATCCAATCGCGTCTCTAACACTTTCTACAGCGTCTGCCAAAACAACGAGGTAAATCATCCATCTCAATCTGAGTTGATCGTCACCAGAATTCCATTCTTTGCTATTATCTCATCAATATAAATCTTTGCCAACTTCACATCTTGCAATCTTCTTGTATAGCTAGTAAATGAGCTAACTTGGTCAGTCTGTCGACCATCACCCAATTTACATCATACTCACTACTTTGACCTTGGAAATTTAGTGATAAAATCTATGGTGATTCTATCTCATTTTCACTTAAGTATCTCAGGCTGTTGCAGTACGCCAAAAGTCTTTGACATTGCAGCCTTCACCTCTTAAACAAATCCGACAATTGCTAACATAGGTAGCTACATCCTTTTCTACATGTGGCTACCCATACATGTCTCCAAGGTTATAGTACGTCTTATTCGCTCCCGAATGTACCAAGTACCTTGATGCATGGGCCTCATCCATTACATTTCCCACCAATAGAACCCAAATTCGATCCATAAAGTACAAATTCTCGTCTCCTTTTCTTTCCATCTGTTGCTCTAAACCATGTAGCCTTTCTGTGAGTACGTTCTCTTGCTTGAACGCCTCACTTTGGGCTGTCAGTATCATTCCTCTTACTCGTCTTGATTTCATTCTCTCCTTTCTACTCAATGCATCACCCATTACATTTGCTTTATCGGGGTATCACACAAATCATTCTTCAAAGTTTGAAAAGCCTCTTCTTGTTTTACGCCCCACTCATACTTCTGATTCCTCTCAGTTAAGGAAGTAAGGGGGTTCAACAATCTTAAAAAAAATTCATGATGAACGTCGGTAGTAACCCGCTAATCCTAAGAATAATCATACAATTCCTTATTGCCTCACTCTTACTCGGGTCCACGTGAATACATTATGGTTGACCACGTGACCAAGAAAATGCACTTCTTCCAAACAAAACTCACACTTAGAAAACTTAGCATACAGCTTCTCCTTCCTCAGTGACTCCAGCACTAACTTTAAATGAACTTCATGTTCCTCCTTCGACCTTGAGTAGGCCATAATGTCACCAATGAATATGATGACAAACCTACCTAAGTACGGTTTGTAAACCCGGTTCATTAAGTCCATGAAAACCGCTGGTGCATTGGTTAACCCAAAAGGCATAACCGTAGACTCAAAATGTCTATATCTCGTTTGAAATGTGGTCTTTGGAATGGCATCCTCATGCACTCGTAGCTGATGATAACCTGACAGAAAATCTATCTTTAAGAAAGGACACGCTCCTCGTAATTGATCAAACAAGTCATTAATCCTAGGGAGTGGATAACGGTTTTTGACAGTTAATTTGTTCAGCTCCCTATAGTCGATACACATACGAAATGATCCATCCTTCTTATTCACGAACAACACATGTGCCCCCCCACAGTGAAACTAGGTCGTATGAAACCCTTGTCTTGCAACTCTCAAAGTTGTTCAGACAATTCTTACATTTTCGAGGGTGCTAGACGATATGGAGACTTCGCGGCTGACGTCGCTCCATGAACCAAATCTATGCGGACCTCAACTTGTCGTCATGGTGGTCATCGACAAATCTTCCAGAAACACATCAGTAATATCGCGCGCCACGGGTATATCACTTATCCTAGGTTCATCTACCTTAGCGTTCATTAGGGCTTTGGTGGCTCCCAAAGTACGTTCCCCGTGAACTCGAAATATCTCATCACCTTTTAACGGTATTCTAACCACCTTCTCATAACATACTATCACAAACTTCCTCTTGGATAACCAATCCATTCCCACAGTCACATCAAAGCTTCCACGACTCAACGATATCAACGAACTCCAAGGGTTAGGAACAATCGAGTAGGATAACAAAGGAATATCGAGTCAAAGGCTAGAATGCATATAGGAGATTCCACCTATGCAAATAGACGTGGATCAAATGACATAAGAATCCTTTGAAAGAAAAGATGCGTATATGCACCGAGGGAAAGCGCAAACGAAAGAAAATCAATAGGCGTACCATGACAAATGAACACATACAAAAATATCAATACGAAAGACGTAAATTCTTATACCAATTATCGACTTTACTCGAAAGCCAATTTAAATAATGTTTTTATAAAAATCAATTTAAATTAAGAAAATCACTTTAAGTATAAAAATCATTTTAAATAATAATAAAATTATCTTAAATGTAATCTTTGAAAATTCATTCTGGTTGTCATAAAAAAATCTAGAGATGGTTATCTAATGGTGTATTGTACCTTACCACTATGAATCACTTTAAACCTGCTTTTTATAATAAAACAAAGTCTATTTACAAAGATCATTTTATACATATTTTTTTCCAAACACCAACACAATACTTCCAAAGGGTTTTTATAATTAGACATCAATTATAAAATATGTTACTCAAACAAAGGACGTCGTAATACCAAAAGGGGTCATAAAACATCATACAGACTCTAACACAATTCTATTGTTTGAAAACGAAGGAAAATACCATGAACCATATACTCAAAATAAAATCAAACGAACTCGTACAAGAAAACTCATGCAAGACGTTACATACCAAAAAGAAAACGTAAGGTCTTATCCAAAATAATGATCAACAGAGCAAACCTAAAAGCATCGATACTAACACGTCGCCAACGGGTTACGAAAACCAAGGGATATACAAAGAAGGGAGTAATGATCCACACTAATATGTTAGGAATAATTAGTGCCTAAAGGAAACCTTTGATACTCATATGAGTAATCAATACAACGAAAGAACTAACAAAATGCGCCTATATCCGAAAAAGCAGATTTCGAACCACCAATATACATCAAGACGTCGAATAGGAAAAATCGGGTATCCTTACTAACAAAGTACAATGAAGGGATGTTAAGCTTAGACTTAGGAAATCCGAATAAACAACCAAGCAAATGATCAACTTCTATAATAGCAATACTTGGTATCCGCAAATATTAGATAGAAAAGAAACTTACTATCTATACAACTCAACTCAACATACCCTCCAATTAGGGTGAGAGAAAAATTATCTACCCATACCACCATCTTTATCATGAATACACATATCAAAAAGGAAAACATATTACACTACCACCTTACAACCAAACACAAATAAATGATATCATGGTCACAAGTCTACGTATGTGATGCCTTTATAATTATGTTGGCCACCATAATTATTAGTGCCTCCTTTCACACGTGTACTTACTTCCAAGATTACCCATTTCAATCCTAATTCACATATGAGCACATATACCACATTGCACATCTTAAACCACTCCAACTTAACACATAAAGGATGCTCCATCAATTAACTACTTACTTATATCAAAATAAAATCGAAACGACATAAAGGAATGAAAATCTCGCAACAAATCCGAAAATACGAAATATTCGAAAGAAATAATCAATAACAACATTACGAGGTAAAGGACGGGATAAACTTATGCTGGGCCTCGCTTGGGTTTGACTTTGCCTCCGTAAGAATCACCCGACTCCGCGGGTCCAGCCCTACTACGCGCATCCGAAAAATGATCAACTATCATATCTCCTTCGGTTCCACAAGAGGCTCCTCTTATGGATCCTTGTAATGCGTAAGTCCAGTTGGGAAAACGGTTCCCTAATGAGACTTCTTACGGGTGGGGGAAAAACATAGCTAAAATACTAATAAAGTAATACATATCATACGAGATAAGGATAGGTAAAATAACTCAATGACAACTTAGCAAAATACGAGATATATAAGCTATGCAAAAATAGAGGGGAAGCATAGCAGTTATAGCATCAAACACTTAAGCACTAAATGCATCTACATGAAGGACCCATAGGTTATAGTATAGGCTCAACCACCTACTTCTCTATAACCAAAGGCTCTGATACCAATCTGTCACACCCCGCCTAGGCGGAAACACGAGGCATAACATCATAGATATCATCACAACATAATGGTGTCTACTAAAGATAAATCTAAATAAAGGAAATAATCAAATGGACACTATGTGTCATGACAATACCCAACACAAGATAAAGGAGTCTTGCATTACTAAAGTAATGTCGTACACGAACAAAATAATCCAAATACTAACAATCTCCAACAAACAAGTATCAAGCAAAACAAATGTCATAAATGAAAAGACTAGAAAAGACAACTCCACAAGCAATGCCTAGGGTCTCTCTAGCCACTCTTCCTAACATCCTTCTTATCATCACGATACTCACCTGAAAATGATGCTTAAAAACGTCAACATAAAGTTGGTGAGAGTCATAGGTTTAAGACACGATATAAAATCCAAACTGCACATTACTGTGATAATAAAGAAAACATTGCAGGACAATAAATGAACTATCATACAGGCTAGCATGCACAACCAATCCAATACAATCCAATCCAATACAATCCACTTACACGATTTCCCAGTAACGATTTATAAGACGTCTCAATCGTACCAAGGTCCCTGTGGTTACCCCCTTAGCCCCGGCCGTGGATACTCTCAAAGTAACCATCCTGCCCGCTAGGCCACAGTACCTTCCACTAAACAGGCCATGGATACCCGCAGGTGATCCCCCCTGACTTAGTTCACAATTCTCAATATCACATCACAAAACATGTAGCACACAACATACAATAGTCACGTATAGTCCATGCATCTTTGACAACACATTATCACAGTAATCAAAACATTTCCAAATTCCACCCTAATAAATCATAAAAAAAGTGGCTATGAAATCAACTGATGCAAAGTCGTTCCAAAACAATATCAACACAAGCTACACAATACAAACACAAACGTGTTACACGCGACCAAGCTAAAAGCTCAAGTCCATGTAACAATCATATGATGGATGTCTATGGTGTTTAATTATCCCCATGGGTCACCCCGACACCATGCCCAACTTTAACCACTTCATTAACACTTTACACTAGCTACTTATAATTAAATTGGAATTATAGAATTTTAGTGTCTCTTTTCGTGCTCAAAACCCTTACTTAATGACCTTCATAATTTATACGAAAAATCACCCATGTTAATTTATGAGTATATTAACTACCTTGTGATTCTCAAGTATTCATTACATGTGCAACTACCTCAAATAAAATCAAACTTCAAAGCTGTCCTAATTCGGATCTGATTGCACACTAAAATATATCCCTCTAACTACCATACTTAGACATGCTTTCAGAGGCTAATTTTTACAGGATTATCCATAGACATATGGAACTTAACTACTGTATAAGGGCTAAGCTAAATTCCATTTTTAAGTATAGGTTTTACCCTCACAAACATGACCTAAATCTGACCCGTATTTACTGATCTGACAACTTTTAGTGTAACCAACATTTGAATGACTTCCCAACCATAAAAACTTTCGAGGCCGGATTTTATAGAAATTAGACTCTTTTAGATTATTCATAGACTTAAGAAACATATCAATACTCGTTTTTATCATCAAGATATCATTCGTTGAACACGACCCAAAAATTTGCCATAACCTAAATCATGAATTAACACGAATCTAACCCTAACATTTACATCATTATGATCCTAATTAAGCCACAAACATCCCCACATGCTCTATTTATAATTAATTTCATAATTTTATAAACCCTGCTGATCCATCAAATCATTGTTACATTAAATAAGAAATCAAACTAGGTTAGATCATTATGGGGCACAAACTAGTTAAGGCTTCGGGTTCATGAGCTTAGTGCAATAATATATACTTAGACTTGATGAATGTGTTTCTCTTGTCTACATTACTTGTTTTGGACTTCGGAATATGTACTTAGTCCACCATTTACTTCGATCTTGTGGTCCACTACTAAACATTACTTGATTTACTGAATCACTACTTGGATTTCGGAAATAACACTTTGAAATACTGTAACGCTACTTTTCTTACAAAGACATTTCTTAAATTATTTCAACACTGCTTTTTACTTAAACCTATGAATTCACCAACATTATTGTTGACGTTTTAGCATGTATTTTCAGGTTACTATTTTGCTAGTGGAGCATTGGGAGCATTCGAGTCGCGCGGATATATATATTTTTGAAGGCTTAATAACTTGTATACAATTCGACAAACGTTTTAAACAAAATGTTTCTATTGCATTATAAGTGGGATCCTTTGTAAACTCTGATTTTAATATATCAAATGTGAAAAATATTCTAAACGTCTCTTTTGAGGTCGTTTTCCGTGACTTGTGTTTTGTACTATGAAGTAGCACCCCATTGTTACCATTCCGCTGCGTTGTCCTGATTTTTGGGGGGTGTTACATTGGTATGGTGTCATTTTGATGCTACTGTGATAAGTAGTATTGTAACAATACTCGGCCCATGGAAGGAAACGAACCCAACGAGTAGGATGATCCATGGCCATAGCACGCAAATACTGCTCGAGACCGCGGTTTACTACTTCTGTTTGTCCATCCGATTGAGGGTGGTAAGCAGTGCTATGATTAAGTTGGGTCCCACTAAGCTTAAAAGGTTGAGTCCAAAAATTACTAACGAAGATAGGATCACGGTCTAAGACAATTGTTTTCGGTATCCCATGAAGTTTAATAACGGTATCAACAAATACCTCCGCGACTTTGTGAGCATTGAAACTAGTCGGTAAAGGGGCGAAGTGTGCATATTTAGAGAACCGATCGACCACGACAATCACCACTGTCAAACCCTTAGAGACGGGCATCCCCGTGATGAAATCCATAGAAAGATCCTCCCACACAGCCGTTGGTGTAGCTAGCGGCTGCAAATAGCCCCCTATTGCTTGTGTCGAGTATTTGGTTTGTTGACACACGCGACATTGTTTAACATACGCTTCTACGGCTTTACGCATACCCTTCCAATAGAAAACAGCCGAAAGACCAACCATCATCTTCTTGGCCCCTTCGTGACCCGAACTAGGCGTGTCGTGAAACTCCCGCAACAACAAAGGTTTTAATTTAGATTCAGCCCCGACATAATAGCGATCTTGAAAAATCACCATTCCTTCTTGACGTCAAAACCCTACCGCGGCGGTTCCCGTATCCAACTGGCGATGTATCGTGACCAAATCTGCCAAGGTACTGTTCTCTGCCTTAAGGTTACTCAGAAATGCAGTCAGTGGTTGGCTCAAATGCATAAATGATGCCGTCAGAGAATTACTATCCTCAAATACGCGAGAAAATGCATCAGCCACGGTATTTTGAGCCCCTGGTTTGTACTCAATGCTGAAATCAAAGCCCAACAATTTCCACACATATTTTTGCTGAATCGGGGTTTGGATTACTTGTTGCAAAAGCTCCTTAATACTTCGATGATCCGTCTGGATAACAAAACGTCGCCCAAGTAAGTATTGCCGCCATTTAAACACGGCTTCCACAATTGCAAAGAGTTCCTTCTGGTAGGTCGCAGCCACTTGCATTCTAGGCCCCAACCGACGACTAAAGTAGCAAATAGGTCGGTCATTCTGCAGCAAAACCGCACCAATACCTGCATCCGCGGCATCCGTTTCAACAATAAAAGTTTGATCAAAATTGGGCAAGGTCAATACGGGCGTCGTCGTCAACTGTAGCTTAAGTGACTCAAAAGCCGCTGCCTCGGCCTCGCCCCATCGAAACCCGTCTTTGCGTAGTAAATCAGTTAACGGAGCAGCCATAGCCGCATACCCCTTTATGAAACGCCGGTAATACCCAGCGAGCCCAAGAAACCCCCGCACTTGTCGCTGCGTTTTAGGTGTCGGCCACTCACTAACGGCCGCTATTTTCTTTGGATCCACCTCCACGCCAACGCCCGAAATTATGTGACCAAGGTATTCCAAAGTGGATGCTCCAAACGCGCACTTTGACCGTTTCACATAAAACTGATGTGCCTGTAAACAAGATAAGACACACTCCAGATGCTCCATATGAGCCGTAAGTGAGGCACTATAGATCAATATATCGTCAAAGAAAACGATCACAAATTTGCGTAAGTAAGGGGAAAACAACCGATTCATTGTGGCCTGGAAAGTAGAGGGCGCGTTGGTAAGCCCGAATGGCATAACCAAAAATTCATAGTGTCCGTCATGGGTGCGAAAAGCCGTCTTGTAAACATCACGGTCATGCACACGAATTTGATGATAGCCCGCCCGCAAATCAAGTTTAGTAAAGATAACCGCTCCCCCAAGTTCGTCGAACATCTCATCGGCAGTGGGTATCGGAAACTTATCTTTCACCGTGACCTCATTAAGGGCCCGATAGTCCACACAAAAACGATAACTGCCGTCTTTCTTTTTAACAAGAAGAACAGGAGACGAAAACG
Source organism: Tanacetum coccineum (assembly GCA_026074375.1). NCBI lineage: Eukaryota > Viridiplantae > Streptophyta > Magnoliopsida > Asterales > Asteraceae > Tanacetum > Tanacetum coccineum. The sequence goes on along the minus strand of BQNB010059762.1, from coordinate 25,301 downwards.
GGCTTTGACTAAATTGGATAATCCCCTGGTCTAACATTTCCTTAACCAACCTTTCCATTTCCCCTTTTTGATAGTGCGGATATCGATAAGGTTTCACATTAACCGGCTTCGTATTAGGTAACAAATGAATTCGGTGATCAATGACCCGATGGGGCGGCAAAGAAGTAGGTACCTGAAATAAAGAATCAAAACAGACCAAAAGTTGCTCCAAGTCCGGGTGTGTTGTGCCAGCCTCAACCGTCGACGCGACCCCGTCATCCGTAGATAAGTGGTGCAATTCATACACACCATAAACGTCATCCGAATCAAGCAACGCATGCATATGGTTAAGACTAATACGTTTCATGCGAAGGGACTCATCGCCTTTCAACGTATAGGTAGTACTAGCAAGGGTAAATTCCATAGTCTGAAGTGCATAGTCATGAGTCACCTTACCAAGTTTTTGTAGCCACTGGATTCCCAAGACCACATCGGGCCCTTGCATTGGCAGAACATATAAATCAACTTCAATTGCTAGCCCTTGCATACCAAGCTTGACTTGAGTGCACAACTTTTCACACAATAAGGTCTCCTCACTCTCGATATACACCTTAAACGCCTTGGTTGTTTGTACCGGTAATTGCATTTTTTCGACAATATCAGGATGAACAAAATTATATGTACTACCGTTATCGATTAACACATGGAAGTTACCTGATCCAATCGACCCCCATAGCTGAAGGGACCGAGGGCTCCCTTGTCCCATCAACAAATTAAAAATAGAGATGTATCCACTCTTCACAGCATCGGTAGTAGGATCGGTATCAGCTTCCCCGTCCGCCTCGTCCTCAGTCAAGAGTAACAAAAAATTTTGTCGGGCATTTATGACCCCGGGCCCATTTATTGTCGCAGTTAAAGCATAACCCCTTGGTAAGGCGTTCCTGTCGCTCGGCGGGCAAAATCCACTTAATGGCAAGTGGTTTAGAAGTAGCCGCTCCTGGTTGTGTTGGTGTGGGTAACAAAGGAGGTTTATTGGCGTTGACCGCGGTTGCAACCCCCACCGAACGGGCATTAGAGAAGCGTGACCCACCAGCTTGTCCCCGCCTTCGTAGCCGTACCTGATGATTGTTACTAAACTAAACCTTTTATATATATAATATATAATAAAATATATATAATAAGTATAATCTAAAAATAATCAATGAAACCGAGAAGTAGTATAAAATATTCCTGGGTCGTTTATTCCCAACGAGGTTGTGCTTGAAAATCGATACAGTCGGAAAATTGGAGTTTGAATGAGATTAATGATTTGGCAGTTTAGAAAGCTAAATTAATCAATAATAAGCAAAAACGATTGAGAAAAACCTAAAAAATTACAAAATTAAACTGAAAAACGAGAGCAGGAATCCCGAACAAGGGGTCAAAAACCTAAAATCTTAAAAATTAACCCTACAAAGAAATTTTTACTTCTAATCTACTCTAGATGACTAAAAATGAAGTTTAAAAAAGACTAGACTAAAAAACGAGTTAAAACGAACTTTAAAATGGAAAAACAAAAACGGGGCTAAATCCCGTTCTTTTAAAAGTAAGATTTTGCAAAAACGACCCTACGAAAGATTTTCTATTTTTCCTACGTGAAAACTGATAAAAGAAAATTTTCTAAAAAAGAAAATTTATTTTTTTGATTTTTATTTAATTTATTATAATTAAAAAACAATTTTAATGAAAATAAAAGATTAAAAATGGTAAACGAAACTGGAAAATTCTCAAAAAATTCAAAAAAATAGCTTAAGTGATACTGGTCCTAGGAAAAATAAGAAAAAATTGGCTGGCTTATTGAATAAGCCAGAATAAGCTCGAAATAGGCTGAAAGCTATATTAGACAAAGTGTGTATATTAATTAAATGGTGCAAAGTAGAACTGAAAAAGTCCCAAGGGCAAACGGTTAAGTGCGTGGGCTGTTAAGAGAGAGGTCACAGGTTCAAGTCCTGACTCTCTCTTTTTTAAACTGCTACAGTAACTTTTTTTTTAGAAACTTGTTAAACACATTTAAGGGGGCATTTTATAAAACTACAACTATTTTTAAAAACCAACAAATAAGCTGGAAAAAGCTAAATCATTCAGACAGATAGCTTAACTAAGCTTAAGGTATAAGTGCTTAATCTGTTTGGCTATTTTTAAAAACTTATAAGCAAATGTAAGGGGAAATAAGCAATCCTAAGGAAGCTACTACACCTAATTACAAGAAAACAGACACTAAGCTTAAGCTGATAAGCCCTAATAAGCATACAAGTCTTAATCCCTACACTGCATACACACTGGCTATGAGCCTACTTTGAGCTTAAAAGTAAGCAGCCTAGAGGGGGGCTTAAGGCTAAAGCTTATAGGGCCTTGAACACTAGCTTATGGGCTTTCTAAAAGTGCAAAAGACTTAAACTAATGAACACAAATAAGCCAAGAAAAATGGGTTTGAAATTAAGCTTTTGCACCAGGGCACCCCTTTTGGCAGTTTTAAAGGGACAGAAATGAGCTTAGAAATAAGCTTGCAAATAAGCTCAAAATGAAAATTAAAGCTAAAACAGACTGAGGGTAGCTTCTTTGTAAGCTTGTATGCAAAAAATTAGGGTTTAAAAACAGAAATAACCATCTGGTAATCTTGAGTTTAAAAAGACAGTTCTAAAAAAAATTGCTTAACAAAAGCTTGACACTATGTCTTAACATATAAATGAACTAAAGAATCTTTATTAAAACAGCTTTAGACACTTAAAACAAACTCAAAACAAAGCACGTACACTAGCGATTAGGACGAATGCATGTAAAAATTGCGACCATTTCGTAAGCTAAGCGAACTTATCTTAATGTCTAGTGAACTTAACAAATGTTAGAAAACATTAAAGAGCTTAATGGATCACATTTGGGTTCGTTAGACCCAACGAGCCATTAATGGACCCAACAAGCCCAACAGCCAAGTCCAATAAGCCAAAATAAGCTCATCCGAGCTTATTTATAAGCTGACCTAGCTTATATGGCCTATTGGAGCTTAATGAAACCTAATGCCACTTGTTAGAACTTAATAGTTAGTACTGCTAGCATATTGTTAATGCTGCTAGCGTATTAATAATATTGTTTTGACATTCCTAAACTTAAGAGTTAGTACTGTTAGCAGAAGTTAGTACTGCTAGCAAAGTTAATACTGCTAGCACATTGTTAATGCTGCTAGTGTATTAATAATACTGTTTTGACATTCTTAAACTTAAGAGTTAGTACTGTTAGCAGAAGTTAGTACTGCTAGCAGAGTTAGTACTGCTAGCATATTGTTAATGCTGCTAGTGTATTAATAACACTGCTTTTTGATATTCCTGAACTTAAGGAACTGTTTGGAACTCACAAGAACCTAAAATATAATTTTTGCAAAATAGAGGGACTAAACGTATCAATATGGAAACTCAGGGGTGTAAATAGTAAATATTCTATTTCAAACATATAAGGACCTAAAGTGTAACTTTGTAAAGTTAAAGGACTAGAAGTGTAATTATTGAAACTTGAGGGTTGAAATGTAAAATATTATATATTTCATATACCCAGGGGTTGTTTTGTAATTATAAGAAACTTAAGGGTATTTTGCAAACAAACGTGAATTCATAACCACTTAACAAATCGGATGGATTATATTCGGATAATGTACAAGTAGACGCATGATGTAATAAATACGAATATTTATTAATAACGTTGTACGTATACAAGAACAAGTGAAATCGTATATTTTCCCAAGAACCATCTAATGAATGTAAATACATTAAACATGTGCACCACCACACAAGTGATAACAGTATATATAAACTAGCAATTTATTATAGTTTATACATTGAGTCTTTAGCCTAAATTTGTAGACTAAGACTGGCCGTATTTACTTAGGTATTTGACGGTGTGATTTGTACTTAGATATATATTATCATTCACCGAGGACTACTTACTAAGGTGAGTTCATAGCCCCATGTTTTACAGTTATTTAAATGATTTGCATCTTTGGGATGAGAACATGCTTTGTTTTACAAATTGGACGCAAGTGTTCATTTTATACTATGATTTCGTGTTTGCCTAAAGTGCGTAACCACTGTGCACTTTTATCATGAAACTGCAATTACTGGATTGTAAGCGCGAATGTTTATGAGTTGATCTTATTGGGATTGGACATCCCCGTTCGGTGACTGCTTTCACCGGGACGAACCGGCTATTGCATGTCGGATTTGGATGTTTCGGTTAGAACATCATTCATGGATATTGGCAATTTATTGCATTCATACATGTCGAGCTTCAGTGTCATAAGCTTAAGAAAACGTAATCACTTTTTATGATGTTTGCATCTGTTGCTTAATCTTACACTTGGAGATCTTGCGGTCCTACCATTTTGCATACAAAAACCTATGAATTCACCAACTTTATGTTGATATTTTAAGCATGTTTTTCTCAGGTCAATAAGGCACGAGGTGCTCAGATACATTGGGGGTCACTCTTTGGAAAGAGTCAGTACTAAAGATTTGGGCGTATTACAATTTGGGAACATTTGTTATAAACCGAAATCTTTACTTATATTGTCAAACAATTCTGAAAAGCCATGGGTTATGGAATAAACAATATTTTGTTATCAAATGTATCTTTTTAAATTACACACGTAGTGGTCGTTCTCATATCTTGTGTTATTGATCCGAAAATGTAACGCCTTCTGATATTCAACATTCCGCTGCGTGCTCAGATTTGAGGGTGTTACAGATTGGTATCAGAGCCAAGGTTATAGAGAACCAGGTCAAAAGTTTTGTCTGGACTATAACCATTTTCAAACACTGGTTTCACAAATGGGATTTGTGAGGGACATACATGCATTACTTATTTACATCTAGCACATATATGCTTGCATGACATGCACCGTTTTAGCATTAGTAGGGTACTAAGTGCTTACATGATTGATATACGTGTATATAAATGATATTACATATATTACTATAAGACTTTTATAATTAAAGCTTACAGACATATCATACCGATCTTTCCTATAAGTAATACTTATATAGATTATTTTTGCATTTTGCAGAAATCATGTCTTCTGCGACATCTGCGGTTACCTACACTTCCGTTTACACCGACTCTGAGCCCGGAAGAGCCTTCTGGGGAGCCGATGATGAGGTGATATCTGAGGGAGGTATTCCACGGGTCATCGTATTAGGATACGACGGACTCCCGATACAGCCAGCAGCCCCACCATCACCGGATTACATACCAGGCCCAGAGGATCCACAGACACCGCCAGTTCCTCAGGACGAGGATGAGCGCGAGCCTATGTTCGTACAGGAACATGATCCTGACTACGTGCCAGAGCCTATATACCCTGAGTATATACCATTAGAGGGTGAACATGAGTTTCCAGCTGAGGAGCAGCCATTACCTCCTGTTGATTCACCTACTGCTGAGTCACCCGGATATGTTACTGAGTCGAATCCCGAGGAGGATCCAAAGGAGTACGAGGATGATGAGACAGAGGATGGTCCGGTTGACTATCCTATGGACGGGGGAGATGATGGAGATGATGATGACAACGATTCATCTAGGGATGACGCTGATGATGAGGATGAGGACGAGGAGGAGGAGGAGGAGCACTTAGCTCCGGCCGACTCTGCTATTGTTGTACCTGTTGATGTGCCTGTTTTCCCACCTGAGGGAAACAGAGCCTGTTATACCACCACCCTCCACTAACATTACTATTGGGGCTAGGATTACTGTCCGGCCTCAGACTTCCATATCCCTTCCACCAGAGGCAGAGGTTGAGAGACTTCTGGCCATGACTACTCCATCACCATCACCACCTATCTCACTATCACCACCCTCTGCAGGAGAGCGCCTTGCTAGGTGCACAACCCCACCTGCACATTCATCACCACCACCTGTGCCATCACCCTTACTACCATTATCTGGGTGTCCAACCCAAATCCAGACACTCAGGATAACATCCACTCAGACCCTTATTGATGCAGTTACTGCCGCATTACCATCACCTCCACTACCACCATCTCTATATATACCACCACCTGTTGACCGTAGGGATGATATTCCCGAGTCTGAGCAGCCTCCCCGTAAGAGGTTATATTTGTCCACCCTAGGCTTCAGATATGAGGTCGGGGAGAGTTCCACTGCTAGACCTACTAGAGGTCAAGGATAGCTTATGGGTTTGTCAACACGGTAGATGCTGAGGAGAGGCGACATGGAGTTAGAGATGTTGGGTACGGTATTAGGGATACTTAGGAGGATCCAGCAAAGGCAGTTCCTGAGATAGCACCTATGACTGTGGGAGAGGTCAATACTAGGGTTACAAAGCTTGCTGAGCTCCATGAGCATGATACACAGGACTTGTATGCTCTACTAGAGGATGCTCAGGATAGTAGGTCTCGTATATCATAAGGAGTTGATATGGACTCGCAACGAGTCGATCTACTTATAGGGGATAGGATGACTCTCCAGGAGACAGTATGGATGGTGGAGGAGGAGGCCTATACTTCCCGAGAGGCTTGGGCTCACTCGATAGGATTGAGTCAGGCGACTCATCAGGAGCTTCAGACACATCGTGATCATGTGTATGCACACGAGACCCATCTCCAGGCATACCAGACACAGCTACAGCTACAGAGTACTCTTATTCAGACACAACATCATGTACATGAGACTCGTTTTTAGATGCGGTAGGCTGAGTTAGCAGCACTTCAAGAGACTGACCATAGGCGTCAGGACCAGATGGTAGAGACTCTCCGAGTCATTAGAGATATGAGGCGAGAGATGAGCGACATGCAGGCCGAGTTGTTAGCACTGCGAGAGCAGCGAAGGAGAGCTAGACAGCCAGGACTAGAGGCTAGGACTCCAGATCACCAGAATGCTTCTGGGGATGCTGACAGTCACATCTAGTGATTTATGGTGTTTTATCTTGCTAGGTCATTGTACAGGCATGTTAAGTATTAGGGGTTTTCCCCGCTAGCATAGCCTTAGATCTTTTGTATTGTATTATATGTAATCCGACAACTATTTCATGTAAAATTTTGAAAGTTATGAATGAAATGGATGTGTTATGTTGTACTATATACCTCTCTTGTGTTGATATCTCATCTATACATTATTATATTCTGTCATATAACCTCATGTTTTGTCTTTTGTGATCTAAACAAATCATGGCACCTACGACCAAAAGAGGACCAAATACCCCTGTTAACAACACCAACCCAAACAACATGACTCCAGAATCCATCCAAGCAATGATTGACCAAGCTCTTTTATGAAACTCCACCAATGGAGATGGAAGCCACAGTTCGCACGAGGATAACCGAAGGAACGTGCAAACTGCGCGCCCTTGTTTTTACGCTGACTTCATAAAGTGTCAACCTTTGACTTCAAGGGGACTGAAGGCGTAGTCGGTTTAACTCGGTGGATTGAGAAAATGGAGTCAGTTTTCAATATCAGTGGTTGTGCTATTGAGAATCAAGTAAAGTTTGCCACCTACACTCTGTTAGGTTCTGCTTTGACTTGGTGGAATGGTCAGATAAGAACCTTAGGTCCTGAGGCATATGCAATAACTTGGAAAGTACTCAAGAAAAAGATAACGGACAAGTATTGTCCACAGGGTGAAATCAAGAAATTAGAAATTGAGCTGTGGAACCTAAAGGTCAAGGGGAACGATATTCCGGCATACACTGAACGTTTCCAAGAACTAACCCTGATATGTACCAAGTTTGCTGCCAACGAAACCGAGAAGGTTGACAAGTACATCAGTGGACTTCCTGACAACATTTATGGGAACGTCAAATCTGCCAGACCCAAGACGTTGGACGAGACTATTGAGTTGGCCAATGACTTGATGGATCAGAAACTCCGCACCTACGCAGAAAGGCAGTCTGACAACAAAAGGAAGGCTGATGATTCATCCAGAAACAACCATGGTCACCAGCAACAACCTTTTAAGAGGTAGAATGTCGCCAAGGTCTACAATATGGGGACAGGCGAAAAGAAGCCTTATGGGGGATTGGTATGTGCTTAATTACACATACCATTTTCCATTAAAAACGGACTTAAAAGACTAAAAACGTACCAAAGATACATTGTATTTGTATGTTTTGCATTTGAATTGTGCAGGAACGGATATTCAAAAAGAAAGCCAAAAACGACCAAGCTAAGCACGGGATGGAAAAGACAAAGTCAATCCGAAGCCAAAGTCAGTCAAAGTCAAAAGTCAGCCACAGGAAGAAAATATAACTTAAGGGACTAAAACTGCCAAACCTCAAGTTGTATTACAAGAGTTAAAAGACAAGGGTTGAAATTGCAAACCGGGCAAAGTTTGTTATAAGAAATGAGGGGCCAAAGCTGCCAACCTCCCCAAACTCCATCTTTCCCGCCCAAACAAAACCCAGGTACAGAGTAGGGATGTCTTCCCATACTTCTCCCCTGCAAAACCACTCAACACCCTAGATAAATCATTTCAACCACTCCTCTATCAACCCCCCAGCTGTATAAGTGCCATGTTGGCAATCCCTCACCATTCCCAAGTATTTTCGATGGCTGTGATTGACTCCAAAGAAGCACAAAAGAAATTGAAGGCTGGGATTTGTTTTAGAATCACCTCACACAACAAACACACTTGGTTTTTGTCTCTACAAAGAAACACAGAAGAAAGAAGAGAAGAGAGTCCAAGAAACCAAGACCTTAATTCGTTTTAGTATAAATAGGGCCATTGTAACCCAAGTTAGGGAGTTAGTTTTTAATTTTTAATATAACTTAGCTTATTTTCAGTTATTTACAGCTTTTACTTTCAGCTTTGTAACACTTTCAAGTTTTAATGCAAATTTGAGATTTTTAAGTCAATTTACAATTCCAAGTGTTAAGTTTCTTTATTGTGTTGTTATGTGTTCAAAAAGCTCTCAGTACAGCTTGTTTATAAGCTGCTTTCATTAAGTAAATTTAAAAAGTCAAGTAGTTAAGAGAAAATCACTCTCAAATACACCACAGCTTAATTTATGGATGATAAGCCAGTTCTGGATGGGCTTATGGACACTACTAGCTTGTTTTATGCAAGCTAGAGCTTGTAGAATCGTTGTTTGACCCTGTTTTGAGCAAGGGTGTTGTAAGTCTCTCTTTTTCTTATTTTTTCTTATTTACTGTAGAACTGCTTATTAGTGCTTATTTATTACTTATATTTGCTTATTATGCTTTATTATGATGTTTAGTGCTTATCTTGCTTAGTTGTTCGTTCAAAAGTGATTTGTGCAAATTTCTTAGTTAGTACTGTTAGTTATGAGTTAAAACTGTTGGATTGATTCAGCTTATTTAAGTGCTTATTCTTGATTGAAATCTGCTTATAAGTGTCTTATTTTGTTATTTGATAATCTGTTTTTAACAAATTAGAATCCAATCAGCTTGAAATAAACGACTTTTTAAAACTTTAAGAGGTTTTTAGAACTAGCGGTACTAACTTTTAACTAGCGGTACTAACTTTTAAAGCTAGCGGTACTAACTTTTAGTTAGTACCGGTAGTTCACCAATTTTTGATCTCACCTTTGGGATAGTTAGATTAGGTTTTAGGTTATGATTTTTTGAACATAAGCTCATTGGAGGGTGAACTAAATCTGTTTGAGGTTTGTTTAAAGTTTTGAGCTTATTTCAGTAGCTTATTTTAGGTCTAAAAGTGCTTATTTTCATTAAAATCCAAAAAATAGTAGTGTAGTCATTTGTGCTTATTGTGCTTATTTCAGTGGCTTATTTATAAAAGTGAATAGGTGGGCTTAATAAGGACTCATTAGTGAGCTTATTTCCAAAAGCCCACTTTTCAGTTTGGCTTATTGGTGATTTTAGCTTATTTTGAAGTTGGCTTATTTAAGAAAAAGTTAGAGTTTACTACTTTTTGATGCAAATTGAGTTAAGTTAAGTTGTGTTTGGTTGAAAAAGCTTTTTGGAATCAGATTAAGCAACATATAAGCTTTCCAAAACATCTCTCCTTTTTGAATTTGAGCTTATTTTGAGTTTGTAGTGTCCAAAATACCAAAAACCAAAAGTTTAAGCAACTTTCTGCAATCAGCAGCTTATTTGGCTTTTTGGAGCTTATAAAGTGCTTATTTTCGCAAGGTGTCTTTATTAAAGTTGCTTAAAAACATGTTGTGAACAACTTTCGTGTTTTGCGTTTTGGCTAAAAACGACTTTTTAAAATCAGCACTTTTTGAGGACTTGGACTAAAAACGGGATTGTAGCTTTTTAGCTCATTTGCCATTCTAGTTTATTCTAGTTGCTTATTCTTACTCCTGAAGTGCTTATTAGGGTTAGGTAAACATCTGTTTTGGTTTATTTAGCTTAATGTTTGAATTTGCTTATTTAGAGTTAGCTTAGCTTATTTGATTTGTCTTAAGTTTATTTGAGCTTATTTCTGTCTTAGAGTAAAAGTTTTAAGTGTTTTTACCATTTCTAGCTTCAAGCCTGCTCTAGCTTATTTTCCTTACTTCTCTTCTCGTGTATTTACTTAGTAGTGTTAGTGCCTCATCATATCATTGTCATATTCAAACATCAATCATCAATCATCAATCCGTCATTCGATTTTCCATTCAAGCCTCGTTGGGACATAACGACCCAGGAACTCATACTTTCGGTTTCCTATATATTTTATTTTGGTGAGCTTTTAACCATTCCTTGTGCAAAGGTAATTGGTTGAGTGTTTGCTTGTATATTATATATATACATTATCAAACGAATCAATCACCTATGTACATTTTAATGAATAAGGTCTTGTCAATTTTCCCTCTTTGAAACCTATTGTCCAACAGATATATTGACCAGGTTTCATACCAAGCTCTAGGAGCTTGATGTTGTCCATACAGTGCTTTTTCAACCTTGTATACTTTATCAGGAAAGTCTGGATCTTCAAATCCTGGTGGTTGACATACATACACCTCTTTTTCAATCTTCCCATAGAGAAAAACACTTTTTTACATCCATTTGATACACCACAAAATCTTTAAATGAAGCATAAGCTAAAAATAGCCTAATTGCTTCAATTCTTGCAACAGTGGCAAAGACTTTATAATAGTCAATCCCTTCTTCTTGTGTGTATCCTTGAGCAACCAATCTTGCTTTATTTTTATCACAATTCCCCTTTCATCCCTTTTATTCCTGAAGACCCATTTAGAGCCTATAACCCTTTTCCATTTGGTAAATCTACTAAAGTCCAAACTTATTGTAACTTGAATTGTAAAAGCTCTTCCTGCACAACCTCTATACAGCTTGGATCCTTCAATGCATGAATTACCTTTTTGGGTTCTTCCTGTGATAAAAAGCAAGCAAACAAGCAGTTTTGAAGGTCTTTATGGTTTGTTCTTTGTTGAATAGTACTAACAAACCCATGTTCCTCCAAATTCTTTGATATCTTTCTTGTTTGTGTAGTTGATTGCAAATCTCCAATCACTTGATTAAGAGGATGATATTTATAAATTCTTGTAGTTGGAATAGGACTGACTTAGATTGTTGTATCCAAATTGTTCATGTCAACCACTGCACCATCATCTTCATCATCTCTTGAGAAGTCAAATATGCTATAATCTTCTAAAGCAGGCATATTTGGATCAAATGAAAGTTTAATGCTTGTTTTTCCAACAACAACATTAACCTCATTTGTTTCAACATCATTAACATTGTTAGTGTTGTTAACATTATCTTCCTTCTCTTGATTATTACATTCACTTTCTTTTCTTGGATCTTCATCAACCTTCTTTCCATCATCACTTAAAGGTTTGGATCCATCATTATGAGAACTCTTTGAATCTTGAGAATATGGTGGATTAGCAGTCCATAATGGTAGCAAAATGTAATCCTTGACATGTTATGTCTCCTTTCTAGCTTGACCTACATTATCACTTGCTTTTGTTCCTGCAAAACCGTTAGACTGTGTACCTGCAACAATTGCCTCATAATTCATTGTTCTTGTTAGCGCATCAATATCAAATAGCCAATCTGGTCCACTACCTACAACATTAGGTATACTCTCACTAAACCTAATATGCAAGTTTTCTTCCACTATCCTTGTTCTACTATTGAATACTCTAAAGACTTTACTATTCAAAGAGTATCCAACAAAGAAACCTTCATCAACCTTACCATTAAATTTGTCTAAATGATCTATGGTATTGAGAATGGTAACATGACACCCAAATGGTCTCATAAAACTTAAAGTTGGTGTTCTATCATGAAAAAGTTCATACGGTGTCTTGTTATGAGGCTTAACTACTAACACTCTATTTTGCACATAGCAAGCAGTATTAACTGCTTCTGCCCAAAAAGTAGTTGGCAACTTAGAATCAGCTAGCATAGTCCTAGCTGCCTCAATTAGTGTCATATTCCTCCTATCAGTAACTCCATTTTGTTGAGGACTTCTAGCTACACTAAATTGTCTCAAAATACTATTCATTTCACAAAACTGATTCATTTCTCTGTTTTTGAACTCAGTCCCATTATCACATCTAATTACCTTAACATTGTGATCTACTAGACTTTCTATCCCAGTAATAAAGGACTTAAGAATGCCACTAGTCTCATCCTTAGTAGCTAGAAAGAAAACCCATGTAAGCCTACTGTAATCATCTGTGACAACTAGGCAATACATTTTCTTTATAAGGCTTTTTACAAATGTTGGACCAAACAAGTCCATATGCAACAAATATAAAGGAAGATTGATTGAGTTATCTGTTTTAGACTTACAAGAGGCTCTGTGCTGCTTTCCTTTTTGACAAGCAACACAGGTTTGATCATTTTCAAAATCTAGATTACCAGTTTTAATGGTATATTTTCCTGTGATTTTCCCTCCTTTGGGGTTCCCTCCAAAAGCAACATATCCTCCATCTATCTCTTCATAGTCTGTAAGATAGGACATGTTCCCTGTCATGTGCCTTGAGCATCCACTATTAATTACTCCTTGATCCTATAAATCTATTTGTGGATTGCCCTGCACATTAGGTAAGAAAATCAGTTTCTTTTGGGGACCCAAGCCATCACTGACTTGGATCTGCCTTGTGCATCAATATAATCAAACTTCTTTAGGGTGATTGATGCACTGTTGTGTTTAGAAACATGGTCTAAAACTTTAGTCTTTGGTTTCCAAACCCAACAAGCTGAGGCCTTAACAGCATTAAAATTATTTCCCTTAACAACATTAACTACTGCTTTTGGCCTAGCAGTATTAACATTTTTACCCCTAACAGTATTAACCCTTTGATTAATATTACTGTTTTTAAATGTTGTGTTCTTATGAATGGGCCTCTTAACAGTTGAATGTGCTATTTTAGAAAGATATGACATTGGTCTAGCAGCATTCACTATTGTTTTTGAGTGAGCAGTATTAACTTGTCTAGCAGTATTAATTGATACTAAACCAGACTTCATTAATACAACTCTTGGAACTAAGTTCTTTTTAGCACAGGGGTGAGTCTTTTTAGCAAAGTTTTAATGATTCACTCTTTGAGCATTGTTCAAAATAGGTTTTACCATCCTTTGATTTTGAAACTGTTTTTGATGGTAATTACAATCAACTTGCAAATGACCAAAGCTTCCATACACATAACATACATTATTAAACATCTCAAAATTACTTCCTAGTTTTTGAGACATCATATTATTCCAATTTATTTGATTGCCTCTTGGACTGTGAGTGTTTTTGTGACAACTGTGCCTTGAGCGGGTTAGTCAAACCGTTAGAGTTGACTAAAGTATTGACACGAGTTATATTTATGTGCTTATGTGATCTATGTGAGTATCGATTATCAATCCATAGAGCGTGATTATCTCATTGTGATTGAATTTATGGTTGTTATGGGTATTTTATTTTGTTCACATTCTTGTGACAATGGAAATGATAGTGTAATTTTATGTGTATACGTATTATTTTGTGTAAGTATTATGTATGTACGTATTTAAGTATTAGTGATTTGTAGGAGTAAGATTTAGGTCTAGTAATTTAGTTAGTTAGATTTTAGTATTATTAAGTTTGGAAAATAAAATATGAAATGAATTTATTTTATAGTCATTTAAAACTAGTTTTTATTTAAAAAGGTTTTCTAAATTAATAAAGTATGAATCGTTAATTCCAGGATGAGATTTATTAGTAAATTGAGGTTTATAACTTATTTATGAATTTAATGGATAAGAATTTTATGTAAAAATAATATTTAATAGTAAAAGTATTTTTGTATTAAGTATTTGATGGTTTAAAAGAAATAAGTAAATAAATAGTTTTGTTTTAAAAAATATATAAATTTTTTTTTATGCTCCAGCCGAATTTAATAAATTAAAAAAAAAAATAATACTCCCTCCGTCCCAAATTAATTGTCCCCCGACAAAAACACACAGTTTAAGAAAACATAATCCTTACTGCATTTTCTCTCTTACTTTTTTGTAGAATAACAGTTTTACCCTTATGGAATTAATTAAAGCTTTGAATAAAGTTTGTAATTTCTAGTATCATTAGGGGCAATATGGTAAACTTGCTACATTACTCACAACTATATTTAGAAGGGGACAATAATTTTGAGACAACTCAAAATGGAAAGAGGGACTATTAATTTGGGACGGATTGAGTATATTTTAAGGGGGGTGTTTGGATCGCTTGGAAGAGGAGGGAAAAAAAGGAAACACAATCCTAGTCTAAGTAGGATTCTATTTAGGTAATTATCCAAACCTTTTTGTAAACACTAAACCTATCCTCCTTTATTTATTTGTGAAACCGGTCGAACATAGAAGAAGAAAAAAAAGTTTTTTTTATCAAGATTCAAGTTGGTGACTTGTGTAATCAATTCAAGGTTTTAGGTAAGTTCTTAAACCCTTTATAATTAATCTTCTTTTTAAATTAATGTAACATGAAATTGATGGAATTAGGGTTTTCATATTCTCTAAATTAATGATGTTAGATTAATTAGAAGTCATTAGGGATGAATTATAAGTGTTTTGGTGTAATCGGTTAGGTCTAGAACGCGTTAAAATATGAATTAGGTTTGGGCAGAATTTTAGGTCATGTTGTTGGATTGATATCTCAATGATGGTAATGTGTTTTGTTATCAACCTTATGTCCATTGATAAGTTCAGAGAATCTAGTTTTCAAAAAGTCCAGCCACGATCGATTTCGAGGTCGGGAAGTTGGTCTAATGATTTTCGTAAGAAAAGTTGTCAAAACAGTAAATTTGGATCAGATTTAGGTCTGATTTCGAGGAGTAAAACCCCTACTTAAAATTCAAATTAGGGTTAGCAAAAAATTAGAGGTTATATTTTAGGTGTCTATTAAGTCTAGTTCTAAGGGATAGCGCTAAAACATTTTCTAAGTGTTTTTAAGGACGTCAAACTTTTTTGTGTGCGTTTAGGTCCGAATCTGAGTACTATGTAATGATGAATTTTTATAAAATAGTTCCACTAAATATTATTTTTTCTAAAAAATCACAGTAGCTCACAACTCATTGGTGAGCTAGGAGATGTAAGGATAACCATCAATTAGGTGTTTTAGTATTTTATTTGTGGTCATAAAGTGACTATAAAATTCAGTCAGAAACTGTGGAATTAGAAATTAATAGTTAAGGTTATATAAGGTATGAAAATGATATGGGAGATGTATTTAAAAGATTATAAACTTAGTGTAAGGTTTAGAAGTCCATCATATGATTGTTACATTGGCTTGGGCATTTAGCGTAACCGGGTGTAACTTGTGTTTTTGTTATGTTTAGATTATGTGCAAGATTCTGTCAAGTAGCTGAGCATCAGGTGAGTTTCATAATCCCATTTTTACTTTATTTTCTTGGGATGGAAATGATGCAAAGGTCTTAAAATGTTTTAATTGCTATGATTATGTGGTTTAATTGACGCATGGACTTTTATGTAGCTATTATATGTTATGTGCTAAATGGTATGACTTTGTGACTCCGGGTAATGTTCTTACCTATGACTGTGAGACGATGACTTCGGGTAATGTTCTTACCTATGACTATGAGACGATGATTTCGGGTAATGTTCTTACCTATGACTGTGAGATGTGCTTCGGGACTTGGATCGTGGTACACGTTCCGTCCTAGGTTGTTTTGGACGAATGCATGTTAGCCTGTATAATAGTTAGCTTAACTGTCCTGCCATGTTCTGTTTTTATTAATCACAGTAATTGGTTTAAAATTGAATTATGTGTCGTAAACCTATGACTCTCACCAACCATTGTGTTGACGTTTTTAAGCATCATTTTCAGGTGAGCATGTTGAGGGTTTTGAAGCTAAAAGTAGCTAGAGAGACCTTAGGACTTCATATGGAGTTTATCTTTTGATTTTCGTTTCGTACTTGTTTTATGGATTCTTCTTGAATGTTGTTTGATTTCTTAGGTTTGTGAGACATTTTAAGTCTTTTTATTAATGATACCTTTTTTCATTAATGCAAGATTCTTTTGTGCTAACGTGTTGTCATGACACTTTGTGTCCATTTATGTTTTGTTCATATACTTTTCTCTATTGTTGACACCATTGTATTGTGATGATACCCATAAAGTTACGCCTTGTGTTTCCGCCATGGCGGGGTGTGACAGATTGGTATCATAGCCATTGGTTATAGAGAAGTAGGTGGTTTGACCTAGACTATAACCTAGGAGTACTTCATATAGATGCATTATAGGGCTTAAGTGTTTAGTGTTATAACTATTATGTTTTCCCCTAATTATATAGCTTTTATTATCTTATTTTGTCTAACTTTTATTTATCTATTTTGTCTTCTATTACCTAATATGGTATATATTAATTCCTTACTATTTATAGCTATGTCTCCCTTATCCGTAAGAAGTTTCATTGGGGAACCATTTTCTTAATTGGACTTAAGCGCTATCGAGATCTAAAAGAGGAGCCAATTGGGAAGGAGCCTCTTATGGAACTAAAGGAGATAGGGTAGTTGATCGCTTGTCGAATGCTCATAGTTAGCATGGACCCGCGGAGTAGGTGACTCTTGCAAAGGCAAAGTCAAACCCAAGCGAGGCCCAGCATAAGTTTATTCCGTCTTTTACCTCGTCACGATGCTATTGATTATTTCTTTCGAATATTTCGTATTTTGGAGGCGCTGCGAGACTTTCGTTCCTTTATGTCATTTCGATTTTATCTTTATATAAGTAAGTATTTCTTTGATGGAGCATCCTTTCTGTGTTATATTGGAGTGGTTTAAGATGTGTAATGTGGTATATATGCTTATATGTGTGTTATCATTAGAGGTGTAGTCTTGGAAGTAAGTATAGGTGTAAAAGGATGCAATTATAATTATGGTGGCCAATATAATTATAAAGGCATCACACACGTAGACTTGTGACCATGATTGCATTGATCGGTGTTTGTTTGTAATGTGGTAGTGTAAGATGTTATACTATGTGCGGTTGTATTATGAATAGTTATGAAGTTAGTACGTTTTCCTTCTATCCATCGCTTGTGGATACCCCAGATACCCGTTATTGCTATTATTACGATTATTGAGTTTGTTCGTCTGCTCAATTATTTGCTCGGATATATAACCCTTATTTTAGCATTCCTTGTTCGTACCATGACGGTATGGATGATCTAACTTTTCTATTCGGCGCTTGATGAATATTGGTTATTCGGATCTGTTTCTTTGGATATTAGTACGTTCCATTGGTTCTTTCATTGTATTGATTACTCGTATGAGTATTAAAATTTTCTTTTAAGCACTAATTGTTCCTAAAATATTAGTGCATATCATTACTCTGTTCTTTATATATCCTTTGGTTTTCGTAACATGTTGCGACATGTTAGTACCGACGTTTTTCTATGGTTTTTCTTTTGATCGTAAGTACGGATTAGTCTTTACGTTCTTCTTTTGGTTCGTAATGTCTTCGTATGAATTTCACTTGTGCATGTTCGCTTCACTGTTATTCTGACTATATGGTTCCTGGTACTTTCTTTCGCTTTCAAACAATAAAATTGTGTTAGAGTCTTTAAGGTATTTTACAATCTCTTTTGGTATTACGATGCCCATGTTTAAGTAACATATTTTATATTAATATCGAATTATGAAAATCTTTTAAAGTATATCTTGATAGTGTTTGGTGAAAATTATTTTGAAATAGATTTTATGAATACAACACTTTTATGGAAATGTCTCTTTCTTGTTTTTTTAAGAAACTATGTTTACAATAAATTTTGAAACAATATGATTATTGGTTGACTGACTAAATTTTTTTCATAGATAATAATTATGTATAAGATATGATAAAAAAAATTATATGCTAGTTTTTGATAAATTTTATAATTATAAAAAAGATGTTCAAAGTAATTTATATGGGTAAAATGCGATACACTATTAAATAACTGTCTCTGTATTTTATGACAACCACAATTAAAATGAATTTTATAAAGATTATATTTAAGACGATTTTTAATGATTTTTTATAATTAAAACGACTTTCTTTATTATTATAAATTGATTTTTATAAAAATATTATTTAGTTGGTTCTTTCGAGTAAAGTCGGTTATTGGTATAAGAATCTTATATTTTCATTTATCAATCTTGATACGTATTGTTATTCGTTATGTGTTTCTTTTGTCGTGGTACGCTTGTTGATTCTTTCGTTTGCGTTTTCTATCGGTACATATATTCTATCTTTTCTTTTAAGGATTCTTATGACATTTGATCCGCATCTATTTCCATATGTGAAATCCCTTAAATGCTTTCTAGCCTTTGATTCGATATTCGGTTGCTAAACTATTTGATAGTTCGTAACCCTTAGGATTTGTTTGATATACATTTTATTCGATCAAGTCACTCTCTGTGGGGAGCACCTGTGTTGTTCAAGAAGAAGGACGGTTCATTTTAAATGTGCATAGACTATCGAGTGTTGGACTAGCTGACCACCAAGAATCTTCCCAGGATCGACGACTTGTTCGACCAGTTACAAGGTTCGCGTTATTTCTCTAGGATAGATCTTCGATCTGGTTATTATCAGTTGAGAGAGTGCATGAAAAATATATTCCAAATACTGCCTTTAGGATGCGGTATGGACATTTTAAGGTACGGTTATGCCTTTTGGATTAACCAATACATCAACGGTTTTCACGGATTTAATGAACCGGGTGTGCAAGCCGTATTTAGACAAGTTCGTCATTGTTTTTATTGATGATATCTTGATCTACTCAAAGTCTAAGGAGGATCACGAGGTTCATGTCAAGTTGGTGTTGGAGCTGCTGAAGAAGGAGAAGTTGTTTACCAAGTTTTCCAAGTATGAATTTTAGCTACAAGAAGTGCATTTTCTCGGACACGTGGTTAACATAAATGATATTCACGTGAACTCTAGTAAGATAGAAGCAATGAAGAATTAAAAAGTACATAAGACGCCATCCAAGATATGATCGTTCTTAGGAGTGGCAGGTTACTATCGATGTTTCATCGTAAATTTCTCTAAGATTTCTAAACCTCTTACTTCGTTGACTCAGAAAAACAAAATGTATTAGTGGGGCGTGGAACAGGAAGAGGCATTCCAAACATTGAAAGATAATTTGTGTAATGCTCCAATACTATCGTTTCCTGATGGATCCAAAGAGTGTGTAGTTTATTGCGATGCGTCGAATCAAGGATTAGGTTGTGTACTCGTGCAAAGAGGTAAGGTAGAGAACACGACAACAGAAATGCTGTGTGGCCTGGACCAACTAACGAAAAGGAAGGAAGGTGGAGGTATGTATTTATTATGGGTTCCATTAATAGGTGATGTAAGGACACTAATGATAGACCAGGCTCATGCATCAAGGTACTTGGTACATTCGGGAGCGGATAAGACGTACTACGACCTTAAAGATATGTATAGTGGCCATGTATGGAGAAGGATATTGCTACCTATGTTAGCAATTGTTTTGACTTGTTTAAAGGTGAATGTTGAAACATCAAAGACCTTTGGGTTTATTGTAACAGCTAGAGATACCCGAGTGAAAGTAGGATATAATAACTATGGACTTTATTACAAGGTTGCCAAGATCAAATAGTGGGTATGATACGAATTAGGTAATAGTTGATAGACTGACTAAGGTATGCCCATTACATGGTAGTACGTGAAGATTTTAAAATGGAGAATTTGGCAAGACTTTACACTAATGAGATAGTAACAAGGCATGGAGTGCATGTGTCGATCATCTCAGATCGTGGTGGAAGATTTACTTCGCGGCTTTGGTAGACATTACAGAAGGCATTGGGAACACGACTTAAACATGCGTATGACTTATCATCCTCAAACGGACGGACAAAGTAAGCGTACCATTCAGAGTTGGAAGGATATGTTAAAAGCGTGTGTGATTGATTTTTTTGGTGGTAATTAGGATACTTATCTACCCTTAACTGAGTTTTCAATAATAACAGTTATCATTCGGGTGTTTTATGTGCTCTATTTGAAGCGTTGTATGGAACGAAGTATATGTCACATGTTCTTTGGGCTGAAATTGGAGGAATTGGATCGATTGGACCAGAGTTGGTACAAGAGACAACAAATAAGGTGATATTGAGTAAAGAAAAGCTCAAAGCGGCTAGAGATTGCCAAAAGAGCTATGTTGGTAATATGCGTAAACATTTAGAGTTGAAGTTGGTGATAAGTGATGTTGGAAGTGTCGTCTTGGAAAGATGTAGTAAATTTTGGAAAGAAAGAAATGTTAGCACCAAGATATGTGAGACCATTTTAGATCATTAAATGGATCGGTCCTATGGCCTATTGATGAAGATTGTCTTAATAATTTAGTAGTGTATTTGATGTTTTTCAAATTTAAAGGAGTATTGGACGGATGCAAATATGCACGTGCCTTTGGAAAGAATTAAGGTACACAAAACTCTTTGTTTTGTTGAAGAACCTATCAAGATTATCGATCGTGAGGTTAAAAGTTTGAAGCCTAGTAGGATTTCGATAGTTAAAGTCTGCTGGAACTCGAAGCGAGGTTATGAGGATTTTATGAAAACTAAGTATCCACACATACTCATTGAGCAAGTTATAGTTGGAAGTACTAATTAAAGTTGGGTACATAGGCTTACTGGTAGACCTTAGTGCACCCTTAAATGTTCTTATGTGGTTTGGTTAATGTTATATTTTGAATAAACTCTAAGTCGAGCCGATTCTTCAAAAACGTTGAGCTTTTTAACAACTCATAACTTAGTTCCAAGACAGTTCTTATTTGATGAGTTGCGGGGTTAGGTTATGAATGACGTTGTTACCAAACTTAAGGTTTTTAACGAGTTTCCTCGAAGACGGGCGATGTTCATGTAGTTGGATGTTTATTTTTGCTTAGAGTTGTTATGCTACTATTTGTACCCTTGTATGGGCAAGCAAAGTTGTAAGCAGTGGGTTTCCGATCGTGAAAGTTAGATGAGATTCAAAGCGTGGCCCTAAGTTCACGTGGAAACGTGAGGACCATATGAAAGCTAAGTTTTCCCGATTGTTTGTTGATAATTCTAGTGAATCTAGTAGTTAAATCTCGGGACGAGATTTCCCTAAGGAGAGGATACTTTGACAACTGTGCCTTGAGCGGGTTAGTCAAACCGTTAGAGTTGACTAAAGTATTGATATGAGTTATATTTATGTGTTTATGTGATCTATGTGAGTATCGGTTATCAATCCATGAAGCGTGATTGTCTCATTGTGATTGAATTTATGGTTGTTATGGGTATTTCATTTTGTTCACATTTTTGTGATAATGGAAATGATAGTGTAATTGTATGTGTATACGTATTATTTTGTGTAAGTATTATGTATGTACGTATTTAAGTATTAGTGATTTGTAGGAGTAAGATTTAGGTCTAGTAATTTAGTTAGTTAGAACTTAGTTTTATTATGTTAGTAAAATAAAATGTGAAATTAATTTTATTTTATAGTCATTTAAAACTAGTTTTTATTTAAAAGGGTTTTCTAAATTAATAAAGTATGAATCGTTAATTCTGGGATGAGATTTATTAGTAAATTGAGGTTTATAACTTATTTATGAATTTAATAGATAAGAATTTTATGGAAAAATAATATTTAATAGTAAAAGTATTTTTGTATTAAGTATTTGAAGGTTTAAAAGAAATAAATAAATAAATAGTTTTGTTTTAAAAAAAAATATATATAATTTTTTTTATGCTCCAGCCGAATTATAATAATAATTAAAAAAAATATATGTATGTGTTTGGCCGATCGGTTATATGGAGAAAAAGGGGGAAAGGAAACCCAATTTTAGTCTAAGTAGGATTCTATTTAGGTAATTATCCAAACCTTTTTGTAAACACTATAAATACAAACCTCTCCTACCTTATTTAGTTGTGAAACCGGTCGAACATAGAAGAAGAATTTTTTTTTATCAAGATTCAAGTTGATGATTTGTGTAATCAAATCAAGGTTATAGGTAAGTTCTTAAACCCTTTACAATTAATCTTCTTTTTAAATTAATGTAACAATAAATTGATGGAATTAGGGTTTTCATATTCTCTGTAAATTAATGATGTTAGATTAATTATAAGTCATTAGGTATTAATTATAAGCGTTTTGGTGTAATCGGTTAGGTCTAGAACACGTTAAAATAGGAATTAGGTCTGGGCAGAATTAGGTCATTTTGTTCGATTGATATCTTAATGATGGTAACATGCTTTGTTATCAATCTTATGTCCATTGATAAGTTCAGAGAATCTAGTTTTCAAAAAGTCTAGCCATGATCGATTTCGAGGTCGGGAAGTTGGTCTAATGATTTTCGTAAGAAAAGTTGTCAAAACAGTAAATTCGGGTCAGATTTGGGTCTGATTTCGGGGAGTAAAACCCCTACTTAAAATTCAAATTAGGGTTAGCCAAACATCAGAGGTCATATTTTAGGTGTCTATTAACTCCAGTTCTAAGGGCTAGCGCTAAAACATTTTCTAAGTATTTTTAAGGACATCAAACTTTTTGGTGTGCTTTCAGGTCCGAATCTGAGTACTATGTAATGATGAATTTTTATAAAATAGTTCAACTTAATATTATTTTTTCTTAAAACTCACAGTAGCTCACAACTCATTTGGGAGCTAGGGGATGTAAGGATAACCATCAATTAGGTGTTTAGTATTTTATTTGTGGTCATAAAGTGACTACAAAATTCAGTCAGAAACTGTGAAATTGGAAATTAATGGTTAAGGTTATATAAGGTATGAAAATGATATGGGAGATGTATTTAAAGGATTATAAACTTAGTGTAAGGTTTAGAAGTCCATCATATGATTGTTACATTGGCTTGGGCATTTAGCCTAACCGGATGTAACTTGTGTTTTTGTTATGTTTAGATTGTGTGCAAGATTCTGTCAAGTAGTTGAGCATCAGGTGAGTTTTATAGTCCCATTTTTACTTTATTTTCTTGGGATGGAAATGATGCAAAGGTCTTAAAATGTTTTAATTTATGTGATTATGTGGTTTAATTGACGCATGGACTTTTATGTAGCTATTATATGTTATGTGCTAAATGGTATGACTTTGTGACTTCGGGTAATGTTCTTACCTATGACTGTGAGACGATGACTTCGGGTAATGTTCTTACCTATGACTATGAGACGATGATTTCAGGTAATGTTTTTACCTATGACTGTGAGATGTGCTTCGGGACTGGGATCGTGGTACACGTTCCGTCTTAGGTTGTTTTGGACGAATGCATGTTAGCCTGTATATAGTTAGCTTAACTGTCCTGGCATGTTCTGTTTTTATTAATCACAATAATTGGTTTAAAGATTGAATTGTGTGTCGTAAACCTATGACTCTCACCAACCATTGTGTTGACGTTTTTAAGCATCATTTTCAGGTGAGCATGTTGAGGGTTTTGAAGCTAAAAGTGGCTAGAGAGACCTTATAATTGCATATGGAGTTTATCATTTGATTTTCGTTTTCATACTTGTTTTATGGATTCTTCTTTAATGCTGTTTGATTTCTTAGGTTTGTGAGACATTTTAAGTCTTTGTATTAATGATACCCTTTTTCATTAATGCAAGATTCTTTTGTTCTAAGGTATTGTCATGACACTTTGTGTCCATTTATGTTTTGTTCATATAGTTTACTCTATTGTTGACACCATTATGCTGTGATGATACCCATGAAGTTACGCCTCGTGTTTCCGCCATGGCAGGGTATGATAGTTTTGCATATGTTTCTTAACTTGTTTAACAGTTTTCCTAGTAGTTTTTTCTTGTTGTTTAGATTTGACAAACTCTTTCTTAACAATACTAGGCCTAACTGTTTTCTTTTCAATTTTAGGCTGAGACACATCCTCTTCCTCATCATATGACACCAATTCTTCAATACTTGGGGCATCATCATTCTTCCTATCTACCTTAGGCTCTTCTTTACTAGACATAGCTTTACTATTCTCAACTACAAGCTCAATAACAAGCTGATCTAAACCAGTAAAAGACAAGTCAGGTGTTGGAGGCATGAAATTTCCTGTGTAGGGAGGTGGAATTGCATTATAATTTTCATAGCCTAAACCTTTCTTGCAATTGTCAACTATCTGACACTTTATGAGCTTGTTTAAACTTTTAGATGCATGTTTAAATTTATCTACATTAAGTTGAATGCCATCTTTTTCTTTTTGAACCATGTCAAGCTTTTTCCTAAGCTCTCTAATAGTTATTTCTCCTATGTGAATTTCAAATTTTAAGCCCTTAATATCTTGTAAATAAATAAACTCATTTGCTTTATAAACTTCAAGTTTTTCTTCCATAGACTCTAAACCTGTCTTATAAGCTAGAATCATTAACTCAGATTTCTTTAAATCTTTTAATAGTTGATCATTTTGAGATTTAAGAAGTTCAGCAGTTTCCAAACAAGATTTTGAATAAATAGAATCATTAGATACCTCTGAGTCGGGACTTTAAAGATGAGAAAGTCATGAGTGCATAATTAGGCCCTTCCTCTGCCTGATCACTCCAGTCATATCCACCAAGACCATCACATGACACCAAAGCTGTGGAAGTAGATGTTTCCACGGGAACACTCCTTCTTGAGCTTTCCTTGATCTTGTTGTCTTGATTTCTTGGAGCTCTGCACTCCCTAGCAAAATGTCTCCTCTTGTGGCAATTGTAGCACTCGACTTTAGACTTATCAAAACCAATAGTCTCATTGCCATTAACAATAAGCTTCCTTCCTGTATTCTTCAAAAACCTTCTTGCCCTCATAATCAACATGGCCATTTGCCATCTCAAATCCATCTCTTCCATGTCATCTGGATGGATTTGTTGCAAGTCCTCATGTACAAGTTGAGGACTATTTGGTTGACTAGCAAAGAATG
>BQNB010059761.1:0-37191 GCA_026074375.1 Tanacetum coccineum | reverse complement strand
GATAACTAGGGAGATATCTTTTTGAGAATTATTAAAAAAGGTTCTACTTGAGGGCAAGTAGAAGTCAAGTGGGAGGATATTTGATAACATCAAATATTTAATACTTTTTATATCAAATTCTCACGTTTATTGCATTGCTTTATATCGTTTTGGTACGTAATTCGTTAATATTTTGTATTTTAGGTAATTTGGGCAATAGAACGGAAAAGATGCGGAAAAACTTTTTTTTATATCAAAATCCGCATTATTCATGTGTTACGGCGTAATTTACACACTGGTTACGACGTAACGTTGCTGACGAAGAGATTACGGCGTAAAGGTCTTTGGGTTACGCCGTAATCAGTTATTTATCATGAAGATTTGGATGCTTTGAAGACAATCACTTAATTAATACGAAGATTCGGTATTGATGAGTCATTACGGCGTAACATCCCTTTGAGTTACGTCGTAATCTTTTATTATGGAAATTATTACGTTGCTGACTAAAGGTTACGGCGCAACGAGATTATTAATTACGCCATAACCAAAATATCTTTTAATGAAGGAAAGCCGTGTCAGGAGTGTTATGGCGTAACCATGTACTGGGTTATGCCGTAAAGTATGAGCTGTCACAGGGACTTATTTGGTGCAAAATAATACTTAGTTACATTTTTCACCCCAAACTCCAGGGGCTAATATCGTACATTGGTCAAACTTCAATATATACTATATAATATAATAAGGTTTTGTACAACCTTTTTAAGCTTGCAGTCACAATTGTTGAATATGAATTCATTTTGTTCGTGGTTCTTAGCCGCCAGAAGAGAATCAGAAAAAAGAGCAGGCAACTTGCTTGCTTGGTGTAGGGCAAACCCTTTGGGGTTTGCCATGGCGTTCGACTAGAGGATCAAGAGCATTAATTTGCACAACTTGTAATTATACTTCAACTTTTTGTGGTCAATTTAATTATATTATTTTGGCTTATTGGATCCATCCATATAATTGTTGATGTTATTTTTATTAGTTATGTTTTATTATTTGTTCTTGGCATTTAATTATTTTAATTATCTTATGATTATTATGTTATGATCTCGTTGTTTTATCGTTTATTTTATTAGGTTTTATGTTGCATAACCTTGATGTTAGTCTTAGATCTGGATAGCGAGATCACTAAGTGCAAAGTTACCCACTTCACCTGGATGTTCTCAATTCTCCAGTCGTAGTATCCATATACATTGGAGGTTCGATGTATACCTATGACATTGGTCTCTTGATCTTGGAACTAAAATTAAGTATTTTGCAGCTTTAGCACCGGTTTAATTATAATTCAGCCTCGACCCTTACTCTCATAAAGAAGTAAGCTTTTACCATTGACGTTCCTCTCTGGTATTAGGCGTGACCAGCATTCGAGCCACGGTTGGGTTAACATTTAACCATATGAGGAATTTTAATATTGCGACAGACTTTTGCATAGAGTTCATAGTAAATTAAATTGCTTCGCTTTCTAGTTGGTTCATGATGACATCATATGAGTCATTGTATTATATTCATTTATCCCATCTTGTTTTGGCTCCATTTTATATAATTATTGCTTTTATTTGGTATTAATCGCTTTAAAGTTTATAATGCAGTAATTCAGAAGTGTTTTGTAAAGACATGCTAAAAGGCGCATAAATTGGAGCTAAAATGAAGACATGTGAAAGAAGGTGATTTTGACTACATATGCCTATCTAACAAAAGAGGTTTACGGCGAATATCAGCACTAGACTCACAAGAAAACGCGTTTGACCAATTCCCAATATGGCGTATCCCTTCTGTCTACATACGCCGTATCCATGAAGATAACTATTCAAAGATATAGTAAATCAAGTAAATTAGGAAAGATATCACTAATTGATTGAGAATGTAGCGCGCACTCCAAGGAATCCATCCCAATACGCCGTATTGACCTTACCAGATACGACGTATCGAGTCTTTTTCAGACACTATAAATAGAAGACTCAAAAATAAGTTTTCAGTGTGCAATATCATATTGTTTATACCATACTCATTGAAGACGCATTTTATAAGAAAAGATCAGCACCAGGTCAAGCATTATTCACAAATCCAAGAAGACATCGTGGAATGTTTTTACTTTCTTAATCGTTTGATTTTCTTTATTTGATTACGCTTGTATATTTCTAATGGTTGTGGGCTAATACCCTGGGTATTAGCTATCTTAATGAAAAGTCAATGTTTGATTTGTTTTAAAATCGATTTCTTAATTTATCGTTGATTGTTTAATTATGTTTATCACCTCATACTTGTTTATGTGTTATATGTGACCTATCATTCAACTGGATCTAGTGATACGGACCAAGTAATCTAGATACCGGGATAGCTCTCCATATCGTGTTTTATATTACTGGACCAATAGGATCACAAATAACGTTCTGTCTTTGTCTTTGAATTATGAGCTTAGTTGGACCGGTAGGTGACCCGTTTATGTTTCAGCAATCATGCTCTTAATTAACTGATATAAGATTTGATAGTGGTACTACAGTATATAAAACTACCATCAAACAATAAGTGGGTTAAGTCGATTAGGCTCGGGTTATTAACAGGATCACCACTGCTTTGATTCCCTAAGATAGATTATAATTAAACTAAAGGATGCTTTATGCGGATGCGTTAATTGTGACAGGATTAATCATGTCTAGGTCTTAGGATGATGTCCCGCCTATGTCTTAAGAATGATATGCCGCTTCGAGCACTAAAACAAACAAACCGACATTGAACTGGATTTAGTATGGCTAATATAGTTTTCTATCATTTGGCTTGTACCGCTTTTCTATCTTCTGATTTTCTTCTTTTGTGTTTATTGTGTATTGAATTGATATTTGTCTCCACCAAACCTGTGCCAATATCTTAGGCTCAAACCCCCCATATCATTAGACAACGTATATAACATATGTTTAACCAGTAAATAGACTAATTAGAACAAATTAAAATACTAATAGAATATAGGATTAATGTTTTACTCTTAGTGTTCGACACCCTACTTACCGCGAACTCCGTCTTGACCGGGTACACTGCTCGTTAAAGTGTTGTTTTAGGTTTGTCGGCTAAATATAAATTTAAAACTTGATAATCAAATAATTGACCCTACACGACAGCACATCAGGTTTTTGGCGCCGTTGCCGAGGAGTGAATTAATTAAACCTTATTCTTATTAGTATTTCTGACCATTAATTAGTTTAGTTTAGTGTAATCTAATTTTTTAATTCTGTTTGTGTTGAGTGTTTAAGTGTTTAAATTCATGCATTGTGTTTTCCTGTTAAATACGACGTATTCAGTCCACTGAATATGGCGTATTAGTCCATTTGACCTTTTTCCTCCATGCCAGTTGATTACAGGTAAAAATGGATGACCCAAATATCACCATGGAGGAATACACCAGACTTGAAGAAGAAAAAGGCTCAAGACATGAGTTCGAACATTGAGTGAGGACGATTGTTTCATTGACTTCGAGACTGAATTCCCAGCCATAGTCTTTAATAATATCATAACGTCCAATACAACACTCCTATGTGCACCCACTGTAAGTCCTCTTAACAAAAACAAGATTGATTTTAGAATATCATTAGACGAATCCGACGATGAAGATTACACGGTAATTTTTGACGAGAATTCAGTTTCTTATAAAATAATTTCTGTCATTGATTTAAAAAAGGATTCAGAAAATGATGACGTACTCAGCATTCATCTTTCCGAGCTTTACGGTCGATTGTCTTGATGATTTAGACTACTTTAAAGATTTGAAAATGAATTTCCAGCCATTGTTTATAACGATGGCTTAACGTCTAAATCAAATCTTGAAATTGAACCTCCTGTAAGTTCTGGACATATCAATAAATTTGAAACATCTGGTCCAGAAATATAATCATCTGAGAACGGATAACATTTACAGTAACCTTTCCTGATAATCTAAAACGACTTAAGGATAGCAATTGACAAACATCGGTATAACACAGCCTTTTGGGTGAAATGAAATAAAAGATCAAATGAACTTTCGAGAGAAAATCACGATAAAAATAAAAAAGTTTTCAACGAGAAAATTCTTAAAATATTGGATGCAAATATCGTGAGTTGGAATCATTTTAACTGGATGTCAATAAAACTTATCAAAAATTTATATGTGCCATTTGGCATCTCGTTCGACCCTAAACGGTATTATAAGGATGGTCCTCACACAGAAATATTGCGGAGGCCAAGGTACGTTTCTACCCAGAACAGCGTATTAAGTTTTAAGTTATTTTTAAACGACGTATATGTTTTTCCAAACATACAACATATTCTGAGAACTCAATACGGCGTTGGTCATTTAACTGACCTATACGGCATATTCAAACTAATTGAATATGGCGTATCCGTCATCTGACACAGTAGCAGACATAATTTTTTGTTATCGATTTCCTGTTTTATGTGTTCCCTTCCTCAAGGGCACATCCTACTGATTATTTGTGCTTAATTTCAGGAAACCGTAGACAGAGAAACCACCATAGCGGAACCAAACGACTACATTACCGCTACCCGAAAGAACCTCGTCTCTAGTGATAACCAATAGGAAAAGAATGGTTCGAGAATGTATTGTGGAAATACAGGGGCCATTCTTGGTGGAAGATTACGCGATTATGCTTTTATGGGAATATTAGGGAAAACGCGTTCAAACACATCGATAAATTTCTCAAAGTTGTTGGGCCAATCAAAATTAATGGGTTGACTCAAAACCAATTCAGACTTAGTGTTTTCCCTGTCTCACTCGCATGAGCTGCAAGTGAATGGTTTACAAAGGAGTGTATAGGCTCAATCACTACTTGGGATGACAAGGTCGAAAGGTTCATTATGAAATTCCACCATCTTTCTGATCACAATGAAGAAGAAGAAACGGAGGAGACGTTACCGACCACATTGCAAGGGTGCTCAAAATAACCGAATGGATTAAGATGCCCAATGTGGAAAAAAATGAACTACGATTGCATGTCTTCTCAAAATTACTTAGTGGAGATGCCGAGAAACAGTGGAATAATGAAATAAATGGAACAACTATTACTTGGAGTGAATTGAGCGATAAATTTTTTCATAGATATTACCCATTGTCCCATACTTGCAATAGCAAAATCCCTGATGACTTGGACAACGGAACGGATTACTTAAAATTTATATATTGGCTGGCATCAAAGTTTGACAACTATTGGGATGCAAATATTACGAGAAAGGGGTATGGGAATTCTATATGAATAAATGTGATAAAGGAATGATCGGACGACTCGACGAATACAAAGAACCATTCAAAAGGACATGTTCGGATACATTTTATAGACCCTATTTAGACGCACAGGAAGCGAATGACATATACGAAGCTGTTAATAGGGAATATTCTTGGAAACCAATCCCCGCTCGCCGCAACATCGATAACGCAGACGAACTGTGTAGAACTAAAGAATTCACAGTCATACGACATTCTATAAGCAATGATGAAGAGTTCGTTACGTAGTCCAATCAAAAATTAATACTGTTGAAGAACTCCTGGCAGATTGTCTTGCATTACCTACGAACTTTAACAGAAAGATCGTGGGCTGGGAAGTAAACACGACGAGATAATTAACCAGTAGGAAAAAGGTTGAACTTGAAGACCAGCTAAAACAAAAGTGCTTCCCGGGAGACAACCCGGTCATTTTAATTATTTGTTGCACGAGTCTGTCTTCCCAGACACTCTATATGGCGTATCGAACCCCTCTAGATACGGCGTATAGACGTGTCTAGACGTTATTATTTTTAAAACTAAATATTTAATTTCTAGTATTTAATTGTTTTTACAGGAACCATACGGCGTATCCTAGGGTTTGGGATACGACGTATTGATCCCTGTACAGTTGTGTGTTTAATTGTTTTCCTGTATCATTGTAGCGAGATAGAAATTGCACTCGTTTTCTAATCATTTATGCAGGACCTTGCTGAAACTATGATATGGTATATTCTGAAAAGGACATGTGTTGAACTTATCCGGGCATTCTGGTGCCTAGTCAAAACACCACTTTTTGCTCAAGAACTCATCTTGGAGAATTATCACGAGCAAAACATCAGGGAGTTTTTTGTTCTAATTCTATTTTCCCTTATTATTTAATTGTTTTATCTATACAACGAGGACGTTGTATAATTTAAGTGGAGGGATGGAGAATTAGAACGTACTTGTCTTCTTTTTTACAAAATAACATGCAAAGTGCTTAAAAATAGGCCAAATTAAAAAAAATTAGCATGACTTTTGTAAAAATCACTAGTTACATTACCTAGCGCACTATAACCTTGATACTATTGTGAGAGTATAATACCTTGATCATATTGTGAGAATTAAGCCTATTCCGTTTCCAATTGTTTACCTAAAAATTCCACAAAAATTATGAGTGTGCCGGTGATGTAGTGGACTTTAGAACTTGGCCTAGTATATCACTCGAGACCGCAATGATGAGTACTATGGATTTAGATGGTAGAATATGTTCACTGATAAATTTCTAAGATTAAACAAATAGCCTACATGTCATAAATTTAACTAACTATACTGGTTAGTTAATCTCGTGTAACCCTTTGATTACTTCATTTTTAGAGTAAGCTTCCCTAGAACACATGCTGAGCTATTTCTTTTTTTTATACACCATATTATATGTTTAGTTACACCTTTGCACCTTTGGCCTTACCGTGTGATTAAACCTATTCTAATCAAAGTTGCTAGTTGTTTGTGTAATGTTTTGTATTTTCTGTGTCTATAGTGAAAAATTTTCTATTCTTGTAGGGGTCTCTTTTTTTAGAGAGTGAAAATTTGCCACAATGCAATGGGAAAAAAATAAGTAGCTCGTAAGTTTTGCTACTTCGCGTTTATGACTCTTGTCGAAGAAGAAGTGATACAAGGAAAAGATTATCCGGATGAATTATGATAGTGAAGACGTTGAAATAAAACCGAGATTTATGTTGTATTGCAAAAAAAAGAGAGAAGAAGAGGAAGAAAAATAGTCGGTTTACAAGATGTTTATTCTAAAGGAATCACTTGAAGGATCGATGATTCATTGATAGTTGTACAAAAAATCAATGATGTAAAGTCTTGTAAAAAGTGGCTGATATCACCACTTACTCTGTAAAAGTATGTAAAGATCGGGATGTAAGGGAAGTTGAGCGTTATGGGAACGCCAACTTAGGTTGTCTTTTTCATTTCTACGATCGAGGCATTTGTCTATATGTTCAAGTCTTTGTCATGGAACGGTCGGGGGAAAGTTATAGCAAACTACTTATTATTGCTTTAATCTATTTGTTGAGTAAATTTTGTTTAACACCTATTTATTCCCATTCCTAGCAACTAACCTTAGTGTCTAACTCGAACGAGATTTGTTACGAGCATGGTGTTTTGTTTCCGTGTTACTGTCATGTATGCATGTCTCAGCTGCCTCGTTGGACGACGACTTTTGGTGATGTTGAAGTCCCTACCGTATATAATTCTTATCTAGTTGGTTAAACATGAACAGGGAGGTGTCGGATGTTTATGTCTATTTGTGGGTACGCGTGTTATGTACGGATGCAGTGCCTTGTTGTAATGGTTCTTTATGGTGAAAGATGCTGAATGATCAACCCTAAGCCCTTCTTTACTCTGATTTACTTTTGACTTGTTTCTCCTTAGTTTAGTGGTGGAGATGTGTATCCTTGCCAGCCTATGATACGAAACATCACGGGACGAGAATTGATGGTACAATTTAAATGTTGCACCCTAGATTAGTTGCGTGATTGGTGTTTTCATTTCTCCATACTTTTGTGAGGAGCTTATTTATGTACTGGTGATTAGGACAAAACGATGCTTAAACGAAAAATCCTCAACTTCGGTTGGGACACATTTTCATAAACAAAAAAAACTTTTCTAAGTCTACTTGAGGACAAGTAGGATTCATGTGGGGGGATATTTGATGACATCAAATGATGTCACTTTATTTTATCATTTATCCCATTTGTTTTGCCCACTTTTATATAATTATTGCATTATTTGGCACCTAATTGATTTAAAGTTTATAAATGCATTAATTCAGAGTGGATATGTGAAGACATGCTAAAAGGCGCATAATTTGAAGGCTATAACAAAAGAAATTTGAGAATGTGATTTCATGACTACATATGCCGTATCCATTAAAAGAGATACGACGTATCAGCGACAAGACTATATAGAAAACGCGTTTGACCAATTCCCAATACGGCGTATCCCTTTGTTTTCATACGCCGTATTATAGAGGATAAACTATTCGAAGTTGAGTTAATCATGTAAATTGGAAGATATCATGATTGATTGAGAACGTAACGCGCACTCCAAGGAATCCAACCTAATACGCCGTATCGACCTTACCAGATATGACGTATCGAGTCTTTTTCAGACACTATAAATAGTAGACTCAAAAACAAGTTTTTAGTGTGCAATATCATATTCTTTATACCATACTCATTAAAGATGAATTTTAGAAGAAAAGATCAGCCACCAAGGTCAAGCATTGATCACGAATCCATAGAAGACACCGTGTATTTTTTACTCTCTTAATCGTTCAATTTTCATTGTTTGATTACGCTTGTATAATTACAATGGTTGTGGGCTAATACCCTCGGGTATTAGCCATCTTAATGAAAGTTCAATGTTTGGTTTGTTTTAAAATCGATTTCTTAATTTATCATTGATTGTTTAATTATAACCCCCCCCCCCTTGTTATACCTCATACTTGTTTATGTGTTTGAATATGTGATGACATCAAATAACGTCTATTTTATAGCATCATTTATGCCATGTTACTAACCCATTTTGTATAGTTATTGCAAAGAATTGTTACTTAATCGTTTATATTTGAGAATTGCAGTAATTATGGAGTAATTAGTGAAAGATAGCAAAAGGCGCGCATTCTGGAGCTTAAATGAAGATATTTTGAAGATTACTATTCTGAAGACCAATACGCTGTATCCATCAAGGAAGATACGGCGTATCCGTGCCTGCACTCACTAAAGACCACAGAGGAATAAGCCCAATACGCCGTATCCAGAGAGACTCAATACGCCGTATTCAAGATATAGTATTTGAATATTCTGGAAGATATCAAGCGTAGTCCCTACTCTAAGAAATCTCCAATACGCCGTATCCAACACTTGGATATGCCGTATCTAACCGACTTCCAGGACTTATAAAGTAGAAAACTATAAAAACGCAGTTTTTCAGTGTGCTAAATCATATTCTCGATACCTAAACCATAAAAGTCGATTTTCAGAGGAGAAAAAGAGAAGAAGAGGTCGAGCAACGTTATCAATTCCATAGAAGACATCGTGTAATTCCATATACTTTAGTAATCGTTCAACTTTTGGTATCATTCGTTAACTCGGTTAGTTTACCTTGGATAAATAATTGCTCTTGTATTTATTATGACGATTGAAGGCTAATACCTTTAGGTATTAGCCATTATTATGAAGATCTGAATGTTTGGTATTTGTTTATCTCAACTGGATCTAGTGAAGCGGACCAAGTAGATCTAGAGTCTGGGATAGCTCTCCATATAGTAATTTATACATCTAGAATTATAGTTACATATATATTTTTTCTAAGTTGTGTCTAGGATACACTTTGGGGCTTAACTAGTTAATTGGATATTGCCAAACGGTTTATTGATTCATGTTGATAGTAGGTGACCTAGATAATTCAACATGTTAACGTTCTGATTTCCAGTGGCTAGTTGGACAATTGGACCTACTAGGTTATAAATCTACCATTCAGCGGTAAATGGGTAAAGTCTTATGCGCTGGGTTAACATAGATCGCCATTGCTGTATTCCCTAGATAGATTATAATCAGCAAATAAAGATGCTTTATGCGGATGCTTTAATTGTGACAGAATTAATGTGTCTAGGTCTTAGGATGATGTAACGCCTAAGTCTTAAGAATGATATACCATCTCGAGAGAAGAAATCATTGCACTTAATAAACAAACCAACTTTCTAATCGGATTGATAATGGTTAATACAGTTTTCTTATATAAGGTTCGACCGCTCTTTTATCTTTTGTTAATTAGCTTGTGTGGGTAAAAAGTGTGTTAGGAATTATTGTAAATAGACTTAAGTCTGGTAGTTATAGAATTAAGTCTGGTAGACATAGTTAAGTCTGCCAGTACTAAGTTAAGTCTGGCAGAACAATAGTTAGTTCTGTTCTTGTCTAGTTAAGTCTGTTCTATAGATAAGTGTTATCTTAGAGATATATTAGGAAAAGATATATGTTATCTTTTCACACGTTTTGTATAGCCTTTTAGGGTTTCTTTGGTGTTTAAAAGGAACCCTACGACATATAGTTTTAGATAACAAATAGTAGCATTGAAGCTTAATAGAAATCAATAGCAAAGTTAGTATTATATTGTGTTCTTCTTAATACTTGTGTTAAGATTCTACATTAACACTTGGTATTCATAGTCAGTGTCTCTCACATAGTTGATTTGGATTTATTCAAGTTAGCTATTGTCTTACAAAGGCTATATAGATCCAAAACCAAGGACCTACAAGTGGTATCAGAGCCAATAGAGGGACTCTAAGTAAGAAGATATCACAGAAACCAAACAAATACTCTATTAAATTTCAGATCTATACAAATGTCTCAACCTGCTAATGATGCGTTCTCTCAACATCTCAGTGATGATGAAGCATCAAACCATGAAGATGCATCAGACACTGGTGCTGCACCTAAACAACAACAACAGGTGATTCCTCAAACAACTATTATCTCAAATATCAAACTCCCAATTCTGAAGAAAGTAGGAGTATGATATATAAAATGGGTATGGAGGACTGGAGCATACCTGAGTACTTGCAATGATGTTTGGAGGGTAATCAGATGGAAATCCAAGAGAGAATTTAACTGGAAAGGATTGTGTTTTTCCGAATACTTCCAATAAATGTTGCAGAAATTCAAGCTGTTGAAAAGGAAAGTGGAAGGCTAGATATATTTGTGATGACCATTCCCAAAGGAACATATGAGAAGATTTCATGGAATGGATGATGCAAAAGAAATTTGGGAAGCCATCAGAACTAGGTTTGGTGGTAATGCAAATTCAAAGAAAATGCAGAAGGCTGTTTTCAAACAACAGTTTGAAGCATTTACAATATCCAGTTCAGAAGGGTTAGAAAAGGGATATGACAGATTCCAACAATTACTTTCACAGTTGGAAGCTCATGGTGCTGAAGTATCAACTAAGGATTGCAAATTCATAAGATTTTCAGCTCTTTGCCCCAAGACATGTCCTATCTGGCAATGCTATAAGAACTAAACCAGATGTTGACACTTTATCTATTGATGATCTGTACAATAACCTTAGGGTTTTTGAGCAGGAAATCCAAGGTGCCTCAAAAACATTTTCAAGTGCTCAAAATGTTGCTTTTGTTTCACAAAGCAAAAGCAGCACTAATAAGGTTAAGTCTGGTTTTACTGGTGCCTACAGTACTTGCACTCCTTCTACTTCTTCAACCAATATTCCAGAAAAAGAAGCTCTTGCTGGTTTTGCTGATGAAGTTATTTATTCCTTTTGCCAAAACAATTGGAATGGGACTTGCTTCTTGAAGACCTGGGAACAAAGATTGATGGACTTGGGAATTGAAGAGATGGACATAATGGCAGATAGCAAGAGTTTGCTATTCGATTGAAGAAGGTTCTATAAGAAAACGGAAGGAGCGTTCGTGTTGATGGAAAAGCACTGTGGTTTTTGACAAAAGAAGCTTGAATGCTTCAATTGTCACAACACTGGTCACTTTGCTAGGGAATGTACAACAAATGGGACACATGATGGAAAGAAGAAGAGAGACTCTTTTTATCAACACCAAGAAGCTGGAAAGCAAGAGAAGAATCAGATGGGCTTGCTGACAATGGATGATGGTATTGTCAATTGGGGAGAACTACTGAAGATGAAGAGACAAATCATGCACTCATGGCTATCAGCTCCGTAGTGAGGTATCTTTGTGTTCTGAAAATGCCTTGATTCATACAATTACCCTTAAAACACTATGTGATGAACAATAATGAATCAGTAGTTAGGTAATCAAGAAAGCACTAATACTTGCCTATAGTCAAAGCTGTAGTAACTAGAAGCTCAACTTGTACTTTTCAAATAACAGCAACTTTCTCAAATGAAAAGCTTACATTTCAGCAAATGCAATATATGAAAAAGATGAAAAGCTTATAAAAATATTAGGAAGAATTGAAATTGAAAGTGTAAAAGAAAAAGGAACAATTGCAGAAAACATTAGATTCATGGAAATATTCTTCCAAGAATCTTTGGAGATTAATTAATTTCTGGCCTGAGTTAAGTAGTAAATTAGTTAGGGTATGAAATAAAATCAAACAATGAGGTTTAGTTTTGAGGAAGAAATGATTTTTCTGTTTTTAAATTGTACAAAAGAGGACTCAGTTGGGGAAACTTTGTACAGTAAGATTTCATAAAAACTAATGTTATTATAAGGTGTTCCAATCCCTTAAGTGGAGATTTATACTCCTAAACCACAAGAAGAATATTGACGAGTCTTTGTATGTTTATGGTTAAAAGGGACCCCCAAGAGCTGAACCCAGTGTATCAGTATGTTAGTTCAGTGAATGTTTACTTGTCAATCTAATGACAGTGTAGGATCTATTGGAACTTCATCTGAACATTCTGTTGATCCTGATCTGAGATTTCAAGGAGTACCTCATGGAAGTGTATGTGTCTAAACCTAGTTCAGACAAATGAAAAAGGTGGGTCTGCCCCAAAATCAAAGAGGTTAAACCTAGTCTGTCGTCACACACTTAAAAAACTCCTAGACAACCAATCAATGATTCAAGAAAACACCTTAAAGTTAACAGGATGAATTGGAATGCTATGATGAAAGAGAACTAGGGGAGGTTACTCTTTCAAAAGAATGAAATGTTTTGTTTGTTTTTTAATTATGGTTGTCTACGCCATTTTGATCAAAGTTGTGACTACTATGAAAGCAAAATGGCTAGAGAGGCTGCACCTAAGGAAACCAAATGGTTTTAATATGGTAATGGGTGACAAACCAGTATGGAATATGGGGGGATGACAAGATTAATCATGCTAGTTCATTTTGTCCTAGATCAGTAATACTCAATTCTGTAGGCAAAATGTTAACTCTGTTAGGCCAAATGTTAATACTGTTTGGACAAATATTAATTCTGTTAGGCAAAATGTTAATTATATTTGGTCAAATGTTAATACTGGTAGTTTTAATGTTAATACTGTTCGACCTAAACAGCCATTACCTACCACTAACTCACCCAATTTTAGTTCTGAAAGACCACAAGTGAATAAGTTTAATCAAAGAAGTAACTTTTTTAAATCACATTCATCTGTTAGAGCCCTTTGCCAAAAATATACAGCTCAATTGTTCAATTCTCATGCTATAAAGGGAAATTAGGGATCTGCTGTTAAGACCTCAGCAGGTTATAATTAGAGACCCATTAGACGAAACTCCAATTATAATGGTGGACCAATTTTTATTAGAACTGTGATATCAAAAGGTCCACAAGGCAGACCTAAGCTTGTACATGCATGGGTCCCTAAGAGAAACTAATTTCTCTTTTTCATGTGCAGGATCATCCACTCAAGAACATGGTAGATAGAGGTATATTTGAAAGTGGAAGCTTAGGGCACATGATAGGTAACAAGGATCATGAGGATTTTGAAGATTCAATGGGGGTCTGGGTACCTTTGGAGGTAGCAAAGGAACATAACTGGTAAAGGAAGAATAAGAGTGGGTAATTAGATTTTAATTAGTGTGTCTTTTGATATAAATCTTAGGGCCATTTTAACCATTTCTCATATATCACAAAATTGTGATAAGCAGCACAAGGTTCTTTTTACTAAAAACTCTGAATGTTCTTGTTTTTCTATTGTGTCTTCTACTTTAGATGCCTGTGAAAATCAAATAATTCTAAAGGTCCCTAGACATCACATATGTACAGTTTTGATATGAAGAACATACACTGCAAATAAGGTTTTGCCTGTTTGATTGCAAAGGTTTTGCCTTTTGATATTGATCTGACAACAAACACCCTTATCTGGCTGTGACTTGACCAAAAGATTTTTGGAAACATGAAACTGGGTGTAAAGGGGTTAACCAAGGACCTTGTTGCTGCTATGTTGTCTATTGTTGATCCAAGTGCAGGACAAGAAGCTCCATCTGTCACTCAACCTCAACCATCATCTACTATGGTACAACCAACACCACCTACAACTCAACCTATACCATCTAAATCCACAACTATTCCACCTCTATCTTCAACTGCACCCCTACACCTATGCTGAAAAACTACCACTGCAGCCCTCACCTTCACCTTCACCTGCACATGAACCAATGAGCATACCTTTGATCAAACCATCAATGACAACAACCACATACACCTAGACAGAAGCTACTATTCCAAGTTAATGACAAGGATTGGTGACTTGAGAAGCAGCTCAAGGAAACCAACAGACCTTTAGGAAAGCTAACTTTTTTCTTTGGTGGACTAAGTAAAGGACTTTGGAGGGTTGCTTGAAGATGAAAGACCAAGTGGGTTACTTTTTGTCTGATGCTGAGGTGGAAGAAACAGCGGCTCAGGGGAGGAAGATCATGATTTTGTATCTCTGGTTCTTTGGTACAGAGCTTGTTACTCCCTCTCAAAGACTGTCAATGTTTGGGGTGGAACAAGTTGAAGAATAAGCCCTAAACTCTAAAAGCTGGCTGCAATCTTATCCAAAAGTTCAAAGATCAAGTTAGTTGCAAAGGAACGAGATACAGAGAAGAAGAGTTAAAGAATTTGTGGTCTGTTTGGACTTTGAAGAAGTTATTTTTTCTTTTTTTTTAGCTGCCTTTGAACAAAGTTATTACTGGTGGCTAAGAGTCTCAGTACTTCTCCAGACAGGAGGTAGAAGAGAAGAAATGCTCCATATGACAGAGAAGAAGAGATCAAGCTTCTAGAAAAGATCAAAAGAACATAATTCCTGCAAGATGAAGCAGATTGCTGAAAGCTAAGGATTTAGATGCTTTAGAAAAGCTTTGGAAAAGGAAGAAGTGGCCAAACAAGTGGGGGTTGGGGGGGGGGCGGGGGGGGGGGGTCATTTGGGATTCACTTATAGCTTCAAAGGATGCTGTGAGCAAGAATTAAGGAGGAACAAAAGAAAGGAAGGCTCAAGTTCAGTTTGAAGCTCAATCTTATATAATTGGAAGTTGGGATATATTAGAGCAAAGCTTGAAGCAAATGCAGAATTGAAGGAGAGTGTGCTTGGAAAGGATCTTACTGTTGAAGATTATGCAAAAAGGATGGTAGAGTTGATAAATCAAAGAAGAAACCATTTGTAGAGGAAAGTGCTAAAGCCAAAAGGAATAAGCCTATGATCAATACAAGGCTCAGAAACTATATGTCAAACTTTCTAAAGAATCAAGGGACATGGAAGTTGACTCAATTGAAGAAGTTGAACTTTGAAGAAGTGAAAGCAGGATTTGAAAAATTAGTTAAGCAATTAGATACCTATGTCCCTATGAACTTTGAAGCAACAAAGTAAAGTTTGAAGAGATTGGTGAAGGCTTCAAACTAAAACTGCAAAGAAGAGAAAGTTTGATGATGAAGGTACTCAACCAACAGAGGAGAAGATTGAAGAAGACAAAGATGATAAGCCAACCAAGAAGACTGGAAAGAGGAGAAAACATATAGCAAGGAAAGGATTCCATACAGACCATGATAAGGATGAATCTGAAGATTCAGATGAAGCTAATGAAAAAGATAATTCTACTTCAGGTACTAAAAATTCACTATTAATCAGTTTCTGCGCTACAAAATCACCCAGTATAGCCAATTACAAGATCATTAAGCAAGGAAGGAAAGGTGTATACCAGATTGTAAGGGAGAATGGAACTGATATGGTATACATAAGCTTTGGAGCAATGCTGACTGACATATCAAGAGATGATCTTACAGAGCTATACAGGATTGTCATGAAGAAACATGGTATGAATGAGCCAGAGGATGAATTTGAAAAGGTACTTTGGGAATACTTGAAGAACATGTTTGAAGAACCCCTTAGTACAGATTTAATTTGGAGTTTGCCAGGTCAACAAAGGATAATTTGTTGGAGATACTATGATGCTTGCAGAGTACATTGTTTGAACTTGGAGTCTGCAGATGTTTATATGCTAATAGAGAGAAAGTATCATTTGTCTGCTGAAGTATGCAAAGCTATGTTGGACAAGAAACTTCAAGGAGGAAAACAGTATGTGGATTGTTATTATCTCTTGATAATGCAAGTGGTATTAGAAATAATGGATGTTTGATGTGTTTGGTAATCTAGATTGGAGTATGAGGTGATACAACTCTTGGTGGAGGTGCTATTGACACTAAACTATACATTATGGATTATCAGGCCTCCTTGTCTAACAGTCATATGGACTGGCTTTCAATAAGCAAATGGCTTTGGTAAAGACTTCTCAAATCCGTTGATGGTTGACAATTTGCCAAAAATTGTATGGTTATCAATGCACCATAGTATTACACTGAAGCATTGGCTAGCCCAAGAGCAAACGGTTACTTGGTAAAGGCTACATCAAATCCGATTGATAGCTGGAGAAAAAGAGCAGAAGAGGTCGAGCAACGTATTCAATTCCATAGGAGACATCGTGTAATTCCATATACTTTAGTAATCGTTCAGTTTTTGGTATCATTCGTTAACTCGGTTAGTTTACCTTGGCTAAATTATTACTCTTGTATTTATTATGACGTTTGAAGGCTAATACCTTCGGGTATTAGCCATTATTATGAAGATCTGAATGTTTGGTATTTGTTTATATCGATTTCTTGATTTATCGTTGTATGCTTGTTTATGTTTATCAATTTATACTTGTTTACGCGCTTTTGTATGCGACCTATCATTCAACTGGATCTAGCTAAGTGGACCAAGCGGATCTAGAGTCCGGGATAGCTCTCCATATAGTAATTTATACACCTAGAATAATAGTTACACAAATATTGTCCTTCTAAGTCTGTGTCTAGGATACGCTTCGGGCTTAACTAGTTAATTAGATATTGCCGATGGTTTATTGATCGTGTTGACTAGCAGGTGACCTAGATAATTCAACAAATAACGTTCTGATTCCATTGGATAGTTGGACAAGTAGACTACTAGTGTATAGATTGCCATTAAGCGGTAAGTGGGTAAAGTCTCTATAAGCTAGGGTTTAACAAGATCACCATTGCTTTAATCCCTAAGATAGATTATAATCAGCAAATAAGGATGCTTTATGCGGATGCTTTAATTGTGACAGAATTAATGTGTCTAGGTCTTAGGATGATGTAACGCCTAAGTCTTAAGAATGATATGTCACCTCGAGAGAAGAAATCATTGCACTTAATAAATAAACCAACGTTCTAATTAGATTAATAATATTTAATATAGTTTTCTTATATAAGGTTCGACCGCTCTTTTATCTTTTGTCTATTAGCTTGCGTGGGTAACAGTGTCTTGAATTGATTATAGTCTCCAACCAAACTATGCCAATCTCTCAGGCTGAACACCCCCTTTCTATTAGAATTAGGATTTAGACTGACATAGGTTTAACATAGGATTATAATAGAATTAACATAGATTAGATAACCAAGATATTAATTAAATTGATAGATTTAACCTCGCTCTCAGTGATCGACACCCTATTTACCACGAAACTACTACCGATCAGGTACATTGCCCGTTAAAGTGTTGTTTTTGGTTGAGTCGGCAAAATATAAATTTAATACTTGAAACAATAAAATATAACCACACACTACAACACATCAACTTTTTGGCACTGCTGCTGGGGAATGAAAATTAATCTTGATTTTTATTTGATATTTTTGTTTTTAACATTAGATTAGATCTAATCCTTAGGAATAGTGTAGTTTAGATTAATTTGCATATTTGTATGTTTGTTTTGTGTGTTTGATTTCCTGCATTGTATATTTTGCATATTGTGTGTTTGTGTGCATTATTACAGTTCACTGTAACTTTCTGAGTCGAATACTCAATACGGCTTATTCAATTTCTTGGATGCAGCATATAATTTTTTTTCAAACCAATACAACGTATTCGACTTTATCATCAATACGGCGTATTCAGTTCACTGAATACGGCGTATTAAGCTATTTGACAATTTTCTTTCCTAGGAAATTTATTACAGGTTAAAATGGACAACCCCAACATTACTATGAAGGAGTATATTAGGCTTGAGGAAGAAAAAGCTCGTAGGCGTGGTAAGGTGTATAACTAGGAAACTGCTACATATGGTAAGATCAAGTATGATGAAGACGTTCATGACCTCGGATCTGTTGAAACTAAATTTCCAGCTATAGTCTTTAACGACACGTTAACATCTGAAGCAACACTCACGTGTGAGCCTACGGTAAGTTCTCTTAACAACGATGAAATTGACTTTAGAGTATCGTTTGACGAATCTGACGATGAAGATTGCACAGTAATTTTTAACAAAAATTCATTTTCTTACAAAATAATTTCTGTCAACAATTTAAAAATAGATTTAGAAAATGATAATGATAAAGTCGATATGCCTTCGTTCCCACCACCCGAGCCTACGGTCAGTTGTTTTGATGATTTATACTTCTTTAAAGATTTCGAGAATGAATTTCCAGCCATTGTTTACAATGATGCTCAAACGTCTAAATCAGATTTATTAACTGAACCGATGTTAAACCCTCAACATATCGATGAATTTAATTTGAAATATGAAACATCATTGTCCGAATATAATGAAGAGGAACAAAACATTATATGCTTTAATGATTTATTTCCTTTTAGCGTAATTTATCCCGATGAATTAAAAATGAATACGGACAATGATAATGATAAAGTTGATATTGAAAACTCTTTGGAGGATTTATCTGTCAAACCATTACCTGATTTAATAAATACTGATGTTGGTGCCTATGCACATGGGTCAAATAAGCTTTTGGAAACATGTCATGATACATCTAATAAATTTTTCAAAACTAAAACTTTTATCAAGTGATTAAATTTTAATATCATGACTTTTTTCCTAATCAAAAATTGTATGTGCCATTGGAAATCCCGTCGACCCCAAATTGTTTTATAAGATGGAGTAAATTGGGGAAAGTGATGTGTTTCAAAAGCTTTAAATTTATAAGACTGAAAATACCAGATAATTATATGGAAACGCACGGGTAAAAGTATAACCCACGTATGCAGTATAGTCTTTTTAGGTAAGATCAGG
The DNA here is from genome assembly GCA_026074375.1 of Tanacetum coccineum. NCBI lineage: Eukaryota > Viridiplantae > Streptophyta > Magnoliopsida > Asterales > Asteraceae > Tanacetum > Tanacetum coccineum. The sequence continues at coordinate 17,887 of BQNB010059761.1, read as the reverse complement.
TCGTCCACAGGGATTAGATTAGTGTTTGAACAACCAAAAAGAAAATAGACTTTAACAATTTTGAAAATAATTTTTACTTTACCAATAATAAAAAGTATGACTACTCGGATAGTTGAAAAATAACTTATAAGTGTTGGAAATGATTTGACCTCGAAGATGGGGTATTAATTTATAAAGACGATTTCTCGTCAGAAAACGTTTTCACAAATCAACTTGTTAACTTAAGACTTATATTTAGTTAACTAGACCAAATGTGTCACTCAAATAATCCAGTTACTAATTATTATCAAAGCTTATTATTAGTTATATCAATTTACGAAAGTGGATTTCTCAGCACAAACGTTAAAGACCATAGACAAATCTTTAAAACCACATAGATCATAACGGGTCTTTCGACCTATACCGATATGATTATATAATCTAAGTTGATAAGCAAAAATAGATAAGATAGGATATAACAGGGTTGCAACATAAGCTTAGGATTAAAGCGGTCAAGATCATACCAAACACTTATTCATTATCGTAACTTCACTGAGTAGTCATGATAGATTTAGCCTCTCATGGCTAAGGAGTTCATAACAATAGTACTCATTACATAAATTTACATAATTTAGTACATGGGTAAGAAAACTTCTTCGTTCTTGATCGTTAGATCTTTTTCTTCAAGGGAAAAGGTATTTCTTGGTGTTTTGGTGAAAGGGGAAGGATATGTGTGTGTAGAATGAGATAGGTAGTGGGAAATGGTGTGAGAGTAAAGAATTGCTTGTAGAAAATTTCGTCTCAATTTATAGGAAAATTTTGGTGAAAAGGGCGCACTTACAAATAAGTGCGGCGGACTTGGTGAGTTAATGCGATAGCATTTAATGACTTTTACTGGAAGTGCGGCGCACTTACAAATAAGTGCGGCGGTTTTGAGGAGTTAATGCAGGTGCATTTAATGGACTTTAATTCTTCAATCTTTGGGAAAATGTGCGGCCACAATGTTGTAAGTGCGGCGGTGTTTGAACTTCAGAGAAAAGTGCGGCGCACAATGTAACAAGTGCGGCGGACTTCATGAATTTTGGCTAGAAATCTTTCTTTTTCATGTATTTTGCCCTCCCAAAGTGTATAGATCTGATCTTGGGTCATTAGAGTCTTCAGTGAACTATAAGAAATTTAAGCGTAATTAAGTATCGAAAGTTCACGAGAAATGATCAAATATATATAAATAACGCCATAGAAAACATGTATAATTTAGACGTATATCAAATCCCCCATACTTAGCTACAGCTTACACCACAAGCAATAGAAGCGAGAAATAAAAATCATTTATCGTGACGTAGAGAAAATTTGATTTTTTATAAGAGATTGCAATTTTAGATAACTTTTCAGGCATAGACATATAACATATCACCTTACATAGGGATAGTGTTTGATTTTAAAATTCACAACAGCCACCAGTATAGTGGTTTAGATATGATTTTATAAGAACACTCAATTTGCACAGACATAATCTAGACAGCTACCATAGGCTTGAACTTAACACATAAACCTGACTGAAGGGCGGAACTTGGGACTAAGAGGATTCACATCTTTCAGCGCCAGAACATGAAGCCCTTTATTCTTGAACGCATTAATAACACATAAATAACTTTTTTTTATCAAATAAAAAGGCTTGGCGACAGACTACTTCAATCAATTTTTTAGATACTTGTCAGCAACATAGCATTTTAAGGGGTCCGCTTGCAATAACATAGATCTTGCGGATACATTACATGTGATAGGCTCGTCTAGTAAATGATATTAAGCACAATTCTAGAGCTTCTAAATTTACCAGCTCTCTCAAATATAATTATCACCAATACATGTTCTAGAAAGGCGACAAAACCATACATACACATCCGGAACAACGAATAACACATATAACTCAATCAAACCTTAACTCCGAACAACTAAAGGCATCATTATCTTAGGTATCCCAAAGGTGGATACCCGAAAATTCTAAAGGCATAGATTTCTCCCCCCCCACAATTTTGGATTGGGGTGTGCTAGCTATAATGTCAATCCGCTTGGACTTGCCTTACTAAGAGCAATTTATACTTTTGGAAAAGCATATAAAATGTTAAGATTTTTTCATAAAAAATTAGCTAGAAAATTGTAACAGGCAAACATAGAGGGATTAATTTGTTTCCTATTTGGCTCTCTTCCACACAAAAGTTGAACATTGCCCTTCAATGTGATAACTGATAATAGAGATAAAATAGGGAAAATTAAGGGAAAACGGTACTTCCTGGGGCATAGAGAAATGCATAGCTGAGGTAGAGCTATCTTGAGCATACGTCGACATTATTCATAACTTTTAGCAAAATTACATGCATAAGAGTAAATATACAAAAGCACACAAAAAGAAAATATTTTTATTTTTTTAGAAAATAAATAATATTAGTAGAAGAATGGAGGAGGAACTCCTCCACACTTAAGTAAAAGGACGGGTTGCCTCCTGAGAAGCGCTTAATTTTTAAGAGAGTCGTTAGCTAGACTCGTATTTCGAGAGTCATTAGTTTGGGAAAAAGGGAGTGACTGCTTCCCTTGGGTTATTGTCTTCTTCGTGATATAGTTTAAGTCGATGGCCATTGACTATGAACGTCTTTCCATCTTTTCCATAAAGTTCAACATATCCATATGGGTATTGATGTTTCACTATATAAGGTCCTAACCACCGGGATCTGAGTTTCGGTTGTTTAAATTTGTACTTTGAGTGAAATAGCAGGACTTTATTACCTTGTTTGAATTCCTTTCTCATTCTTAATTTTCTGTCATGCCAGACTTTGGTTATTTCCTTGTATAGACGAGAGTTTTCATAAGCTTGGTGTCTAAGTTCATCTAACTCGTGTAACTGAAACATTATTTTCTCACCAGCAGCGATGAGATCTGGGTTACAATTTTTCAGTACCCAGTATGCACGGTGTTCAATTTCAAATTGGATAATGGCAATTTTATCCATATATTATTTGGTATGGTGTTGTACCAGGTAGGTGTTTTTCGTAAGCAGTGCGAAAAGACCCACAGGCGTCATCAAGTATTCTTGACCAAAAAGGCAAGATTGTCTTTTAACAGTTATTTCAAGAAATTCTTTTAAAGTAGCTATGTTCGTGTTTTCAACTGACCACGATTTAAGGGTGAAAAGAATGTTGAGAAACGGTGGTTAACTCCATATCTTTTCATGGTTTTTTCCATTATTTTGTTATAGAAGTGAGTACCTCGGTCGTTGATTAGAGCTTTGGGCATTCCAAAATGGCAGAATAGTCTCTTCAGAAAGGTGACTACTACTCGGGCATCATTGGTTGGTAAAGCTTGAGCTTCGGCCCATTTAGATACGTAATCAAAAGCGACTATAATGTATTCAAACTTATATGATTTTAGGAATGGTCCCATAAAGTTCGATACCTTATATGTCAAAAATTTCACATACTTGAATGTTGTTTAAGGGCATTTCATCACGTTTTGATATATTTGTCTGGTCCTTAGACAGCTTCAATAAGCGACAAGAGATGAAAGCTTGATTTGACGATTGTTTGGCCAGTAAAATCCTGAATCAAGGACTTTTAAGCTGTTATGTTTTGGTCCATAATGTCCACCAATGATCTGTGGTGACATTGATCTTAAAATGGTTCGGGTTTCTGGTCTAGATATACAACGTCTGATCCATACACGTCAGAGCATACTTTGAAGAGATAAGGTTCCTCCCAAAAGTAGTGTTTGAGGTCAGAGAAGAATTTGTTCTTTTGTTGATATGTCATTCCCTTTGGTATAATATTACCGACTAGGTAGTTTGCAAAGTCTGCGAACCATGGTTCATTAATGTTGATTTCCATAAGAGTTTCTCCGAGAAATTAACAATCTACTTTCACTATCATTGCTGTTTCATCATTTTTTGATTCGGGATAAGTAACGCTGGCAACATTTTTTGTTCCTTTTCTATCTTTGATTTCTATGTCAAATTCTTGCAGAAGTAAAATCCATCGAATAAGCATGCTTAGCATCATGCTTTTAAATAATGTCTTTAGAGCTGATTGCACCAGTGTGAATAATGTTTTTGAGAGATAAAGAAAGGATCTGAATTTGCAATGCAAAAACTACAGCCATCAGTATCTTTTTTGGTACGGTGTATTTTTGTGAGGCGGAAATTAAGGGTTTTGGCTTTGCGAAGTAGATTGGTGTGAAATGTTTTTTACCATCTTTTATACCTAAGATGGCTCCATAGCAAAATCATTTGCATCACACATAAGTTCAAATGGAAGAATTCTATCCCAGTTTTGTCTTACGTACAACTGATGCACATTTGAGTTCTCTTTCAAATGATCAAAAGCTTTTGCCATACACCATGAACTCAATGGAGTGTCTTTCTCGAGCAGTTTAGTTAGAGGTCGAGCAATTTTCGAGAAGTCTTTAATAAAACGTCAGTAAAAACCGGCATGTCCAAGAAAGCTTCTAACCAACCCTTTTTTTATTTTTGTTTTGATAGTAGTTAGGGGTGAAAGTTCAAGATTAACATCGATCTTTGCTTGTCAATTTCAAGTCCTGTACCGACACTTGGACCGAGCAAAATCCTTCTTTGACCATGAAAGTGACATTTTTCCCATTTTAAGATGAGATGAGCGTCTTTACAACGTTGTATCATTTTATCAAGATTATTAAGGCATGTGTCGAAAGAGTTTCTGAAGACGGAGAAATCGTCCATGAATACTTCGACGGATTCTTCGATCATATCATGAAAGATTGCCAACATACATCTTTGAAATGTGGCAGGAGCATTACATAGACCGAAAGGCATTCGCCTATAAGCGTATGTTCCAAAAGGACAAGTGAATGTTGTTTTTTATTGATCATTAGGATCGATAGGAATTTGAAAATACCCAGAAAAACCATCGAGGAAACAGAATATTTATTTTCTCCGAGTCTTTCTAGCTTTGATCCATAAAAGGAAGGAAAATGATCTTTTGCGGTTGCTTCATTGAGTTTATGATAATCGATGCGTACTCGCCAACCCGTAATGGTTCTTGTTGGAACAAGTTCATCATTTTTGTTGGTAACAACTGTAATACCACCTTTCTTTGGTACACGGTGGATAGGACTAACCCAAGGACTATCGGCAATTGTGATAAATTATACCGGTATCCAGGAGTTTTCACTCTTTCTATTTTAAACAAATTCTTTGCATGTTTTAGATTTAACCTCCCTTTTTTTTGGACACGGGTTTCTTATAACAAAAGTTGTATTTTGTGTTTGCAGAATGATGGACAAATACCAGGAATGTCTGTCGTTTTCCAAGCAAAGGCTTGCTTGTGCTTTTTAAGAACAGATATGAGTTTGTTTTATCATTTCTTTGTGAATAGCTGAGATGAATATGGATAAACATGGGGAGGAAGAAAAGATGGTTCTTCTAGGAATACGTATTTTAGATTACCAGGAAGAGATTTAAGTTCGAGATCCGTAGGAGATTCTTCAAGAGATGTTTTGATCTTATAATCAGTGTTGATGGTGATTTTTTCGAATGGTGGATCTTCGATGTCGGATTTAGAGTCAGAGTTTTCATCGGTGGTTATTGCCATGAATTCATCAAATTCAACAAAGATTTCTATATCTAGAAGGGTTCCTTTGATGGAATGAATAATTTTACTACCTTCATCTAAAAGAGCATCGAAATCTTCTTCTAAGATTTCATCGATTACATCGATACTGAAACAGGTATCATCATTCAAATGAGTGTTCCAACCACAGAATCGTTATGAAATCATTCGTTCAGTTCCCAACTCCAAGTATGAGTTGTTTCTGTTATAATCTCGAATTACTGTCATCACAGTGTTGAAGAAATGATCGTCCCAAGATGATTGAACTTTATTATCTTCTACCATTTCGAGAATAACGAAATCAGCAGGAAATGTAAATTTACCAACTTTAACGAGCATATTTTCAGCTATTCCAATAGGGTATTAGAATGATCTATCGGCTAATCTTACGCTCATTTTGGTAGGTTTAAGACTTTCGAGAGATAATTTTGCATATAGCGAATATGGCATGAGGTTAATGCTAGCCTCAAGGTCGGCTAAGGCATTGCAGGAGAAAGTTTTGTTAAATTGTATAGAATAAGAAAACTTCCGGGGTCTCCGAGTTTAGGTAGAACTTTGTTTTGGATCATTGCTAAACTTTCATCGCTTAAGAAAGCGGCAGAGATTTGTTCGATATTATGTTTGTTTTTCTAGTTCTTTAGGAATTTTCCATAATTAGTGCATTCCAGCCAAAGACATCGATAAGAGGCACATTGATTCGAACTGCGCGGATCATGTCAAGAAATTTTCCGTATTGAGCTTCCATTTTTTCTTTCCTTAGACGTTGAGGATACGGGATTTTTGGTTTGTATGGTTTGGGTAATGGAGTTTCCTTGACTGGTTTTGGATTTTGAGTTTTCGGTTGTGGTGTAGATTCTTCGTCTTCATCATCGCTATCGAAATTGATAGGAGTTTCAGAATCATTTTGTTGATCATTTGGGTTAACTGATGGGTTGTAAGATTTACCACTTCTTGTGAATACGACATTCACATGCTCATTGCGAGATTGTGGTGGTTGGTAAGCTTTGGAATTATGTCCTTTTGGGTTTGGTTGAGTGTTGCTAGGAAGAGATCCAGAAGGTCGACCAGATTGCTTGTCAGCAAGTCTGTCGAACTTGGTTTCAAGATTCTGAATTGACGCTTGATGATTTTTGGCTACGGTTTCGAGTTGGGTCTTGAGATCCATGAATGTTTCTTTGACGAAAGCGTTGGTCGATTGCTGAGATTTCATGAAATCGTTGAATTGTTTTTGAAGATCATAAGGTTTGTCATCAGTACTGGATCGATAGTTGTCTCGGTTATAACTACTTCGTTCGTTTGAACGCCAATTATCGCGATTTGAGTCTCGGTCGCGGTAATCATTGTAAAAACGAGTCTTACAAAAAGTTTGCATGAATTTAGCTTCTTCCTCTTGGGATATAGGTATATCATCTTCATCTGGTTTTGTTTTTTAGCGTGGTTTTGGAGTTCTTTATACTGAGCATCCATTTTCAGGGTCATGGCATCCATTCGGGCCATAATTTTGTCAGTATTGGAATTACTGCTACCTTCATCGGCGAAAGCAACGGTTTTCTTAAATGTGTTTTTGTTTTTCTGATTTTTTAGGCCCAGTTTGAGCTTGAGTAAGACTTTAATCTTCGAGAAGCTGATAAGCTTGAATTGGAGTTTATAGAGGAAAATAACCACCCAGCTGCGACATTTAGAACATCTTGGGTATTTCGCTAGACCATGATAGAAGATAAGATAATGTTCCTTTGGACAGACTGTGAGCCATGACAGTTTTGGAGCATTTCCTTCATACGAAGCCAAGCGTCGGTTAGAGATTCGTTTTCGTGTTGAGAGAAAGCTCGGATTTCTCCGAGGAAGTCAGTCAAAAAGAGCTGGGGGAAGAAAACAGCTAATGAAAGTGGTTCGAAGTTCATCCCATGTTTCGATAGTTCCTTCGTTAGTTTCATCCAACCAACATGGTTTTTTTTTTTGCTTCCCCCAGTCAGGATAGGGAAACATCATAGGCGGACGGCTTCATTCTCAGTATCTCTGTATTTGAACATATCATAGATTCCGAGGAATTCGTTAATGTGTTTATGAGGATCAATTTTGGTTCTACCATCGAATTTGTTTCCTTTGACAAGGGTCAAGTGGTTACCTTTGATAGCAAATTTGTTTGCGGTTTCAGGAATAGTGATTGCGGAACCAGGTGTCAGAGCGACAACATGGTCAGCAGCCCACATGGGTTCATCATCATCCAATGATCATCATTTCGAAGATATCAAGAAAGTGACGGAATTATTTTATTTTTGTAGTTAATGTTAAGAAACAGGTGGGTGAGATAATTTCTAAGGTGTTGTGGTGGATTGTTTATTTGATCGTATGGAACTCTTCTGTTTCGTCGGCGAGGTCTTTGATTCTGAGTACGTTTGGGTTCAGGTAAGGGTTCAACTAGTTCAGAATTGGAAGCACGTGTATGCATCTAAGAGAGAAATTGTTTGGGTCAGTTTTCCAGAAAACTGTATCGCGAGAGTTTTTGAAAGGAGGGGTGGGGTTAAAGAAATTTTAAAGATTTTGACAAAGAACAGCTAAGAAAACCCCTGGCAACGGCGCCAAAAACTTTGAATTGTTTCAACGCGTTAAATTTATAAGACAGAAAATACCAGAATGATATATGGAAACACACATGTAAAAGTATAACCCACGTATGTAGTATAATCTTTTATAGGTAAGACCAGGTCGTCTACCAGGGATCAGAGTATGTTTCAAATAAAAGAAAGAAATAGACTTTAAAAATAATTTTACTATTACCAATGATAAAAGTATGACTACTCGGATAGTTGAAAAATAACTTATAAGTGTTGGAAATGATTACACCGATTATTGTGGGGTATAATTTATAAAGACATTCCGTCAGAAAATGTTTTCACAAATCAACTTGTTAACTTAAGACTTATATTTAGTTAACTAGACCAAATGTGTCACTCAAATAATCCAGTTACTATTATATCAAAGCTTATTTTGTTTATCAATTTACGAAAGTGGATTTCTCGCACAGACGTTAAAGACCAAAACAAAAATTTAAAACCCACATATATCATAACGGGTCTTTCACATATACCGATATGATTATATAACTAAGTTGATAAGCAAAAATAGATAATGGGATATAACAGTGGTTAGCAACATCAGCTAGATTAAAGCGATCAAGATCATACCAAACCACTTATTCATTACGTAACTTCACCGAGTATCATGAGAGATTTAGCCTCTCATGCTAAGGAGTTAATAACAAAAGTACCATTACATAAATTCCATTATTTCAATAACAAGGTAAGAAAACTTCTTTCGTCTTGATCGTTAGATCTTTTTCTTACAAGGGAAAGGTATTTCTTGGTGTTTTTGGTTGAAAGGGAAAGGATATTGTGTGTGAAGAATGAGATAGTAGGTGGGAAATGAGGTGTGAGAGGAATGAATTGTTTGAGAAAATTTCATGTCAAATCTATAGCAAAATTTTGTAAAAGTGCGGCGCACTTACAAATAAGTGCGGCGGACTTGGTGAGTTAATGTGATAGCATTTAATGACTTTACTGGAAGTGCGGCGCACTTACAAATAAGTGCGGCGGTTTTGAGGAGTTTAATACAGGTGCATTTAATGGACATTAATTCTTCAATCTTACCAGAAAATATGCTACGCACATGTTGTAATTCGACGGTGTTTGAACTTCAGAGGAAAGTGTGCGCACAATTGTAACAAGTGCGGCGGACTCTTGAATTTTGGGATTGAAATCTTTCTTTCTTGTATTTGCCTCCCCAAAGTGTAAAGAATTCTTAAGCTTGGGTCTTTTAGAGTCTTCAAGAAACCTATAATCAATTTAAGAATAATTAAGTATCGGAGTTCACGAGAATGATCAATATATATTATACCGCCATATGAAAACATGTATAAATTTGTGTGTTACAGCAGTCTAACTTAAAGCCTTTTCTGTAAACAAAAGTGGCTTGTTGGGAATACAACTCGGAATTTAATTTCAATTTTTATTCGAGTCTGTCTCTTCCCAGATTTTCTATACGGCATATACAAACCCTATGGATATGGCGTATTGACTATCTGGACGTTATCCAGTCTTTATTTTCAGCCCAGTCTATACGACGTATTCATTAAATGAATACAGCATATGCAAGTATCAATACGGCATATCCTGAGGAATGGATACGGCGTATCGACTTCCTGTATAGTTTTAGGTATTTATTTCGAGTCTAACAAAACGAATACACGAAAATAGAATTGCATTTGTTTTCTAAGAATTTACACAGGACCTCATGAAAGAAATATCGACGAATATTGGTGGAGAATTTACAAATCTGGAAATCTTGAAGCGTTGGAGTCTTGAAATCTCAAGACGGCTTTTCAACATGAAATCTTGCTCATAAACGCAAATTAGAGAATCTACCGAGCAAATATCAGGAGAGTTTCTCATTCTAATTCTTTTTAAATTCCCGTATTTAATATTTTATATATACAACGAGGACGTTGTATAATTCAAGTGGGGGGGGTGGAATTAGAATGTTTACTTGTCCTAATTTTCATAATAAAAAGCTTAAAATATGCTCAAATTTAAAATTATTTCAAGCATACTTTTGTGAAATTACATGTTACATAACCCACACATAATAACCCGTAATAGATATTGTGAGGATTTAACCTTTTCGTTTCCAAATGATTACCCAAATTCCACAAAATATGAGTGTACCGGTGATGTTGTAGGCTTTAGAACTTGGCTTGGTATATCTATTCGAGACCACAATAATGAGTATTATGGATTTAATTGGAGTAACTTGTTTAAATTGGTAAATATTAGGATTACAACCAAATCGCCTATACATGTTGTTTATTAACTAACTACACTGGTTAGTTAACCTCCCGTTAAACCCTTCCACTCTCATCTTTAGAGTGATGATCCACTAGAACAACCCGTAGAGCCAATCCTTTAGGAATTTACACTAACTATTTGTTTCATTACACCCTTACACCTTAACATATCCTGTTAGATTAAGTTTAATTTACAGTTGCTCGATGCTTAAAGTGTAAAGTTTGTATTTCCCGAGTCTTGTGTCATTTTCTATCTTTGGTGCAGTTGGAAATATGCACATTGCAAATGGGAATGTATATTAGTAGTCAAAGAACATGTGATTTTACTACTGTCATAATTAATGGTGAATTCGAAAAATGAAGAAATTACCGAAGGAATTATCCGGAATTATTATGATCGTAAAGATGGTGAAACTACACCGAGATTTGAAGTATAGTTAGTAAAAAAAAGAAAAATTGCAAAAAAATAAGAGAAATAAAGTTGGAAGATAATCGTTTCTCAAAAAGCATTACCGAAGGAATTATACGAAGGATCAATTATTCGTTGATACGTTAAAAAAATCAACGATGTAGAGTATTGTACAAAGTGGAGGACACCGCCACTTGCCTTGTAAAGTATGTAAAGTTTTGGGATGATTGGGAAGTTGATCGTTATGGGAACGCCAACTTAGGTTGTTGTTTTTGATCTATGATCAAGATGTTGTAAATAGTCGTGTCTTTGTCATAATAACGGTCGGGGAAATAAGTGTCTAGCAACTTGTATCTTAAGTCTTAATCTATTTGTTTCTTGATTTTTATTTCACAACAATTTACTTCCCTTACCTAATGATTAGCCACTGGTTTTATGCGAATGAGGATTCATATGAACATGCATGTCTATCCCGGTGATTCGAGTGTGTATGCATGTCTTGTACCTCGTTGGTTTATGACTTTTGGTGAAAGTTAAAAGGTTCTTACCCTATATCATTCTTCATCTTAACCGTTGGTTAAATTAGAATAGGGATGTGATCGAACACTCATGTCTATCTCAGAAATTTGGGTGTGTATGTGTGCTTCAGCTGCCTTGTTAGAATGGTACTTCTGGTGAAAGATTGTAGAATGATCAACCGTATGCCTTTCCATACAAAAACCCATATTTACCTTTATAAACTTGTTACTCCTTGGCTTTAGTGGTGGAGATGTGTATCCTTGCCAAGCTTATGATAGAATACTCGTCATAACCAAGCAATTGAGAGAATTAGTTACATGTTACCACATAGATTAGTTGAGTGATTTAAGTGTTTTCATCTTCTTATTTTGTAAGGTGTTTGGTTGTGTACTTGTAATATATTGAATAAATGCTTTAACAGAAAATATCCTTAGGGATACATTTTTTTAAACTTATAAAGGCTACTTGAAGACAAGTAGGATTCAAGTGGGGGGATATTTGATGACATCAAATAACATCTATTTTATAGCATCATTTATCCCACGATATTAACCCATTTTTTATAGTTATTGCAAAGAATTGTTACTTAATCATTTATATTTGAGAATTGAAGTAATTATGGAGTAATTGGTGAAACTTAGCAAAAGGCGCGCATTCTGGAGCTTAAACGAAGATATTTTGAAAATTACTATTCTGAAGACCAATACGCCATATCCATCAAGGAAGATACGGCGTATCCGTGCTTGCTGATACGTGTTTAATCACATATCATTTTTCCTTATTAATATAAGCTTCAAAGACCAAAAATACATGAAAAATGCATTGTATATGTGTATTTTGTGAATTTTGTCTTGCGGGTAACGGATATATCATTAACGAACAAAAAGAATGCCAAAATTGACAAAACCGGGCACGAGATTGGAAGAATGAGAGAAAAGCCAAGCCGAAGGCATATTCATTTTTAATGGGCTAATCCGTACCCGTTTCATGGGCTGGGTCAGCCCATTAATAATTGAATGATTACAACTTAAGCCTAAATTAAATAGTCCATTAACTAAATCCAATACAATCCATAAATCCTATATCTATTCCTGGCCTAAATACAAGTCAAAGCCCAACCAAATAACCCAAACTCAAAGTCAATGATAATAACATAGGGTCAAAATGAGTTACTATTCACCTTCTTCTTTCCCTCCTATTTTACCACAACTAATCACTCAGGGTAATAATCAACCATGCACGAAGTACGCCCCTTGCTTCTAGAAAGACCACTGACACATCTGACACTTAGTAAGCCACGTTGGCAATCCCAAGCTTTGTGATTGTTGGAAGGGACGTGTACAGGATCCAATGGTGTTATAATGATGGATTGAGATTGAAGGGCTAGGATTTGAGTTCATGGACGCTCCTGAAGATCTAGAATCATCCCCTCCCCACTATAAATAGAGGGGCTCTATCACACAATGAAATATCTAGAGTAGGAGTAGTGTAATTTAGTTTAGGAGTAGTGTAAGTCAGCTTATTGTATGCTTATTATTCAAGCTTTGTACTCTTCTTTTTATGAATTAATAAAAGTCATTTTTATCTTAAATTGTCCTGTTTTATTTTTTACTTATTCTCTCAAAATCTAATAAGCTGATCTTTTAGATATAATAAGCTGTTTATCTCAAATTAGTGTTTACTTATACAAATAAGCTTCTCATGCTTATTTGTACAAGCTGTTCAAATTAAGCTTCAAATTGGTTAAGCATTATGGTTTTAAGCTTTTTAGAAGATAAGCCAAACCTGGAAGGGCTTATAGGGACTTAAAAAGCTTATCTATGATAAGCTGGAGCTTGTAGATAACCTCCTTGGAGCAATTTTTATCCCTGTTTAAGCTGGGATTAAGGTATGTTCATTTTACCTTTTTCAGCTTAATTTTCTGTCATTGCTTATTAGAATGCTTATTCAATGCTTGTTATAGTTTAAGTGTGTTTTTTATCCTTTAGTAGCTTAATATGTTTAGCTTATAGCTTAGAAATAGTTTTATTTTAATTTTAGTTAAAACTGCTTGATAGTTATAGCTTATTAAAGAATGCTTATTTTCCTTAGAATTTGCTTAATTGTCTTTAATAGTGTTAGATCTAAATTTGTTTTTAGTTTTCAGAGCTTATCTAGGTCTGTTTGAGCTTAAAAATTGATTTAAAAAAATTAAAGGGGTGTTTGGCATAAGCAATCTTAACATAAGTTAAGACTGCTTATGTCATTTTTGTCTAGTAAGCTGGTTTTCATAAGCCATAATTTTGCGTAAGTAATAGTTTTTATAAGGCTAGGATTAGTTTTGATAAGATTAGTAGGTTGTTTTGTCATATGTTCAAGTCTGTTAGTACAGTTAAGTTTTCAAATTGCTTATTATTAGTATGTCTTAAAAGCTCCACTTGAAGTGAGCTTTTTGTGTTCAAAACTAATTTCATTTACCTCATTATATATCTGTTTTAAAACTTAAGATTAGTCTTTTAAATGTTTTGGTTCAAAAACAGTTAGTTTAGTCATAAGTATTCTTAAAAGTCAACGTATGCAGATTGATTGTGGGTAGGCTTAAGCTTATCCTTGAGCTATTTTGATTATTATTAGCTTATTATAATCTATTCTTTATATCTTTTAAGTCTTTTGCCTTTTTACTTTGCTTATTGAGTCTTTGTTTAAGTTGCAAATCTGTCACTTTATCTATGAAAAAGCCAAAAACAAGAATGTGTCTGCCATTTTCATTAGTCCTTTTTTGTTGCTTAATCCTTTAGTCTATTTTCTTAAGTTAGCTTGTTTGAGTTCTTTTAGAATTAGTTTTTATCTGTTTTAAGTTGTTAGCTTATGTTAAGAGCTTATCTGTCATAAGCCCTCTTGGAATCTGTCTTAGTCTTCTGTCTTTATGCTTTTAGGTGCTTATTAGCTTTTATCATTTGCTAATTTCTAGTTTTTATAGCTTATTAAGTTTAGGTTAGTAACAGTTTTAAGCTTATTCAATTTACTTTTGCTTATTAAGTCCAAAAAAGCTAAACAAGTTTTAGCTATATAGTCTAGTAGTTTGTTAAGAAAACTGTCATATGTCCATAGTGATAAGTGTAAAATACACATATCTGTTTATACCTAAAATGACCCAATTAAGCCCAAAACAGACTAAAAATGGCAAAGATATGTTTGTTTTTGTGTTTTGTGTGTGCAGGTACGGATATATCAAAAATCACAAGAAAAACGTCAAAAACGGGCAAACACGGACACGAGGAACGGAAGAGCACAAAAGAAGCCAAGGACTCAAAGCCAAAGCCAGAAAAAGTCAAGCCCTGGTCAACAAAAGTCAACTCACTAGAAGACAAATCCCAAAATATTTCATTTCAGTCCCTTAAGTTTCAAAAGTTTACACTAATGATCCCTAAAAGCTAAATGGGCCCTTAATCCCCTAAAAACCATGCCCGGATCCATAACTATTTCCATAAGCCCAAAACAATTGGCCCATTTACCTTTTATAAAACCACAGGGACTATTTCTGCCAAACTTGGAAGTCTTTTTACACTTCACTTCTATAAAACAAAGAGAGGGACTAAACTTGCCATTACCCCAAAGTTCAAATCTTAATTACCCTTTTCAGTTAAAAGTGGCGCGAAGAACATGTTACTATTCATTCATCCCCTCCGATTCACCATCAGTAAAAAACAAAGGGCTTCTTAAAATTGAAGGGTACAAACGACAATTCATGGGGTCAAGAACAAAATGGCAGGGTTCATTAGTCATTTCAGGAGCTCTCATTGGCTCACTTAAGCTAAGAGGATACGCGGCAGGAAGAAAAGCACAAGGGGATGTTGATTTTTACTCTACAATCACTCACACAACAAAAACAAGGTCACATCAAAGGATTGCCAGCTTGGCAATCCATGTGAGAGTGTGAAGTAATCTAACGGCTCAAAAGAGAGATCCAATGATTGAAGATTTGTACGGACAAGATCAAAAGGAGCTTGGGCAGCAAGGAAGGCCTAGAATGTTCAGCTTCAGGCTATAAATAGCTCACACTTCACACACATTCACCATCTAGGTAGTAGTTAGTAGCTTTTAGTTTTAGCTTAATTTTCAATTTTTAGCTTAAATTTCCTTTAAACTTTGTAATTCTTCCTTTTAAGCATTGTAATCAAGTTTTATGTTAATGAAATTCAGTTTTTAAATAGTCTCTCATAAGCTCTTTGTTTTCATAAGCTCTCACTTTTCCTATTAAATGCTAAGCTAAATATCATAAGCTACTGAATAAGCTTTTATTAGTCTCTAAGCTAATAATTGAGCTCAAATCTTACCTTAATCATACCTTAACTCTTAAAATCACATAGCTTTTTCTAGCTTATTTTTCAAATTTTATCAAAAAGTCTTTTATTAAAGTTTCTTATGTTTGCTTATTTTATAGCTTTTTCAAAAAGAAAAGTAAAAAAAATTGTTTTTGCAAAAAGGAAGGTCACAGGGGTCGAACCTGTGACCTCTCCTACACAACACCAACACCTTAACCAGTAGTGCCCTTGAGTCTTTTTCATAAGACCTTCACACCATTTATTCCTTATTTACATTTTTAGTTTTAGCTTATCTGCTTATTTGATTTTTCCTGGCTTATTGGCTTTAGCTTATTGTTTTGTTTTTCTTTATAAACCTTATGAATAGTATCTAGTACTTTTATAAATTTTCTAAAAAAAATTAGGATTAAGTTTAATATTTTTAATTTTATTTTTGTATTATTTAGTTTAAATAAATAGTTTCAAATAGTTTAAAAAGTTTAAAAAGTATTTTCCTTGTTTTAAAAATTAGTTTAATACATTTAGCTTAAGAAATTTGCATTTTGATATTTAAGAGTTTTATTTTGTCTTATTTGGTTAATTTGTGTTTGGTTTTTAATTGTTTTATTTTTAATTGTCATTCGGATTTATAATTAGTTGTTAGGAATATATTTGTATTTATTAGTTCCTACTGGTAGGTATGTAGTTCCTACTGGTAGAGTAATTGCTACTGATAGTGTAATAGTTGCTACTACCGGGTATGTAGTTCCTGCTGCTTATGATATTAATCCTGGTAGAGTAAAGTAATTACTCCAGGATAAGTTTAGTTCGTTTAAACTATGGATAGGCATGAGAAGTACTAGATAGACTCATGGAATCGTAATTCTAGGAGAATTAGTTTAGGGTTTCATATCTATAAATGAAACCACACAGTAATTCTAGGAGAATTAGTTTAGGGTTTCATATCTATAAATGAAACCACACCGTTTAGGTTTGAGTGACGATTGAACAATCAAGAAACAGTTTCACAATTAATAGAAAATATCCATAGAGGATCAAAGTATTGTTTTAGTAATTCTTCTTTAGCACTATTGTTTATTTTCCGCGTGAACAATAGATTGTTTTGTTAGAGTCTCTCACAGAGTTACTTTTGATTACATTAGTACTCTATATTCATCACAGGCTTAAAAGATCTATCTAGGGCTGAGACCTACAAGTGGTATCAGAGCCTCGTGGCTCTCGATATAGGGTTTGTAAGGTTTTCCTGTATAATTTATTTTTCTGTTATTATTATTAAAAGGCGGCAGGGTTTCTCCCCGAACCCTAATTCGTGTATAGCAGCAGATCGGTTGATAATGATGAAGCAGCAGGTTGTTTGTTCGTGACAGCAGCATCAAGAAACAGCAGGATCCATGAATTAGCGACAACTTTGCTACAGAAAAAGTGTCGCTGATGGATATGGGACAGATCTATGACAGTTTTGCAACAGCTTTGTGACAAATTTTGCGACGATTTTGTGACACTTTTAAGGCGTCGTCTGGATACTTTATGGGTCTGCTGGTGGACATGTGATAACCGCAGCAGGTGGACATGTGATAACTGCAGCAGGTGATCGTAGTTACAAAGAAAACAGCAGGTTTAAAAGAAAAGTCGCAACAGGTTGTTAAAGGATGTGTGAGCAGGTATGAATGGATTTATTTTTCTGTTTGACTACGTCTGATGTATATGGGATAAGATTCGGTGGTTGTGAAATCCCTGATCTTTAGGGATTAGGTTTTGTTTCTCTATTTATTTCATATGTTTGTTAGATGTGGATATTAGAGCTGCTAAGTTTATGGGCTGCTGTTGATGGAAGTGGTTGAATAAAAGGATAATACTGGTACCTGATGGGTTAGTACTGGTCATTTACGAGTTAATTCTGTCTTCGGTTAATACTGGTTGGTCGTGTGTGGTTAGTTCTGGTCACTTGGTTCTTACTGGTTTCATTATGTTCATGCTGATTGTTGGTCTCGGTTTCTGCTGGTCGCTATAAGTTTCTGCTGGTAGGCTTTATGGTTTCTGTTGGTAGGCTTTATGGTTCCTGCTGGTCTGCTTATGGTTTTTTCTGCTTGCCTTGTTCGATATTGTTTTGTTATTGCTGCTGGTTTATAGGTCCTCAGACGCCCTTGGATCTTGAACAATGATGATGTGTATAGTTTGTTTTGGAGATTCAGTGCATGATATGATT